>JAFVLL020020178.1:5348-12848 GCA_021397915.2 Tor tambroides | reverse complement strand
GACTGAAGTCCTGAAACTTTCGACTAAAAATCGACTAAAAATGACGTTGTGGAGAAAAAAAAAACGTACGTTACATTAATTAGATACGCACTGTGCTCAGTACTTGGTAGCCTTGTTGTCTGCCTAAATTAATTATAAATAAACATAAAAAACTAATAGGCTATTTGCAGTATATTAAATCGTTTTTGACCTAATTATTTTGCACTGAAATGAGTCTGACACAGTCTGTCGTCTCTGACAGCGGTGCATCACGTGCACCTGCGCAATATCATAGTGATTTCTGAAAACAGTACTATGTTGTCAACTAGTGATATCACAAGAACTTTTGAGGAATGTGCAACATAATTTAGAAAATTATTTTTGTCATATGTTATAAGTATAACTGTCAGACACTATCATTTCAGCTGAACATAAGAGCTCAGCTTCGCGGCTGAGACACGAATAGACTTAAAGCTTTTACTCTTAATAAACACAAAAGTAGCCGTCCCACACAATAAAAAGAATATTTATTAAACAAACAAGAGCAGAAACCAAATAAAGTGCATAACTGAAAAATAAAGCATCTTAGGCTCCAAACTAACACAAGCAGTGGGCACAAACGCAATTGCGCATTCAAATAAAAAGAAATACAAAAAATAAAGAGTGCCCAAATCCAATAAATAATACTAGAAATAAATTTGCAGTTTGCACAATAATAAAAGGGAACCATAAAAGTAAAGTAGGCTGCATGTTAATCATCCAAATTTTAAACGAAACCAAATAAAGTGAATACAACAACAAGGTAGCTGCACTCAGAACAAATACAAAAATAAATAAATCAAATGCCCAAATCCACAAGTATTTAAAATTAATAAATGTGCAAAATTATAAAATGTTATTAATGTCAAAAGCGATAAGTGCAAAAAATAAATAGAAAACTTGATCAAACTAAAATGAAACAGTATTACTGCCAGCGCAATTATAGCGTTAGGCTACAACAAATAAAAATAAAGTGCCCAAATCCAATAATACTTTAAATAAATGTGCAAAATTATAACATTTGATTAATGTCCAAAACGAAATAATGTAAAAACAATTAAACACCCCCATTAGCAATTAGTGCTTTCCACCTGATGAAATGAGCGCGGCCAAACTGATGAAATGAGCGCGGCAAAAAATCGACCAATCAGAATTTTGGTCGAACCAGACCTTATCGACCAATTAATCGACTAATCGACTGGGACGTTACAGCCCTAGAATCGTTCACTTACTCTGATTCTTTCAGAAAGAAACACCACTGTGTGTTTCTCTGAGACATACAACAGTTCTGCTTTTGCTTTGTTGGAACTATTTCCTTTGGCAAAATAAAGAATAAAAAGACAATATTGGTATTGTTTTTAAAATGTAATTTTGAATATTGACTTCATGGCTAACACTTAAGATTAGGGAACACATTCACTATTAACTTAGATTAATTTAGATTAACTTTTCCCTCAATAAACTCCTAATTTGCTGCTTACTGATGGTAAGTAATGTGGTTGTTGTAGTTTATGTATGGGGTTAAGAGATCTAGAATATGATCATTCAGAATAGGGCATTCATATGTGCATTATAAGTGCTAACAAACAGCCAATATGCTAGTAATATGCATGCTGAGTAAACTGTAACGAATGTAATACAGCGCTTCTCTCTAGAGTTATTTTTTTCTAGCTGACTACAGCCCAGTTTATGTACAATGACTGTCTTTCTTGAGGTAAACGTGACATTGTTCACGTGTTTTCTTGACGTCTTTCTGTGGCTGGAAAACAGATTGAGTGATTACATGAGATATCATGCATTTCAGTGTGTTTCTTTCAACAATTTTCTGATGTTCATTCATGTTTATTTTTGCTATAATTTGTAGCAAAGATGAACAGATGATTGGTTCATGTTCCACTTGAGGTACAACAGCGAACGCACATTAAAGAGTGTCAAAACCACATTTATAGTTCCTATTTAGTGATAAAATTGACAGAATGTGAAAGCTAATACATTATTTCTGATTAAAAGTAACAAAGCACAAAACTTACAGCGATTATTGGATGGCAGGTGCGCAACAAATAATGAATGGAGTTAAAAACATGAAATATTTCCAAGCATTTATACTGTTCTCTGAGCAAGATGACGATTGGTACAGTTTCTTCTAATAATCCCAGATCACATGCAATCTTTCACATATGATTTTTATACTTTTTACATGATACAGAAATATATTTTGTGTTAGGTCAGTTACTGTCGGCAGTGTGATATAGCCTACACTGAGTATTGCGGTAGCCTAGATATCGCTTATCCTGTCTGAAAACACCATAAACATCTGCAGTAATTAATTAACAGACATGAATACTAGCAACTAATAATGTCCAATCAAATCATGACTTTTCACTTTACACCTGCCTTTGACTAGGTATAAGATTTAGTCTCAGACGTAGCACTACGCCTAGATGGTGCGACTGATATTAATTCTGCGCACGACTTAAAGCGCATTTTACGCCCAGCCTAGTCTTACAGCTGGGTGCACGTCCAGCTGGTGCGACCGGCCCTTCATGACGAGGTTCTTCAAGCCTCCT
Source organism: Tor tambroides (assembly GCA_021397915.2). Classification (NCBI taxonomy): domain Eukaryota; kingdom Metazoa; phylum Chordata; class Actinopteri; order Cypriniformes; family Cyprinidae; genus Tor; species Tor tambroides. The sequence continues at coordinate 10,263 of JAFVLL020020178.1, read as the reverse complement.
GCGCGCTGCTTTTGGGCTGAATTTAGTGGGACGTCCAGCCTGGACAGATGCACAAATGTAGATGAGGTCTTGCTCTTTCACTCTATTCATTCTCTAATATCAGATGAAAACAAAGCTTGAACTGAATTGATCTGAATAATGACTCTTGTCTTCTGTAGAGCTGCTTTACAGCTGAAATTGAATTTGTCTCATAATTGAAGATCTTTACACAGTTATTGAACTGTACTGCATCATGTACTGCCTGCAGCTGACTTCAGCCGAATAATGTCGTATTTGATTATTTTCCTGTTTATCACTATAAAGCTGCTTTGAAACCAAGTATAAATGTGACTTGACTTAATATCACTTCATGAGTAAATACAGACACAGAGATAAGTTATATTTCTCAAAGATGAATTTGAGGCGTCACACATGCACAGCTAGGAGATGCTCATGGTAACTGAGAGGCAACTGCACATTCATTAGCCTCCTAATCTCACGCCTGTTATGATTGTTTTCATATGTCTCTCATAGTTCACTTAAAATCTTAGTGTACTTGTTTTGCATAAAGAGTCGTGTTTGCAGTATGTGATTTTATATGTTAATGACATTAATTAGGAGTCGTTTACAAGGCAGAGAGCTGAAACCATTCAGTTGCGTGTAAGTTCAAGATCATTTGTGATTCATAGATGTCACATCTGAAAGAGACGCATACGTGTGTTTTCTGTGTGTACGCTCATTCTATGAATCACACATACATCTGAGAGATGATCGTAAGATCATATTTAGGATGGTTTCAGTGCAACATTTTATAAATGAGGCCCCTGTTCTGTAATGTGACTCAGACTCTGTGTGGAAGCTGTTTCTCATGTGTTTCTCACTTCCTTTTAGGGGCAGAAATATGATGTGTTGCAGGTCAATAATATGATGATATTACATATTTGTTCATTCCTGTACACAGTTATATATACATGTATGTATACATCTTTGTCTTGTTGATGTAGCTCCTGTCATCAAGACAGATTCTCAGTGAAGCTCATGTGATGTGATCTGATCAGCTCTGGGTTTCCTACAGAAGTGTCTGATTCTTCCTGAATTCTCTTTGAGCTCGAGTGTTTGTCCTGCAGGAACACAACTGTGTGCGTGAGCTGACAAACTCTTAGAAAACAGGAAGGATTGAAGAGAGAGTGTGTGTGTGTGTGTGTGAGTGATTGAGTTGAGTGTGTGTGTGTGTGACTAAGGAAGTTTGTGATGTCTCCGTTGATGAGTCACGTTACTGCTGGTTTGACTGCAGAGGAGTTACTCATGGTGAAACACTGCAGAATAACACTGTAAAATAAATGAGTTATGTAATCTAGACTGAGTAAAACATTAATTAATAGTTCTGATCAGAGGGACTCTTAAAGGAATAGTTCAGCCAAAAATGAAAATGTGTTCACCCTCAGATCATCCCAGATTAGGATGAGTTTGTTTCTTCATCAGGTTTGTAGAAATGTGTCTCTGCATCAGTGTCTCAGCAATGGATGCTCTGCAGTGAATGGGTGCCGTCAGAAAGAGAGTCCAAACAGCTGATAAAAACATGGTAGTTTAACATGGACAACCTCTATATGAAAAATTTGCCTTGGGATATATTCATTTTCATATACAGTTCTGTGCAAAAGTATTGGGCACATTACATACTCCCAAGCACACACTCCATCTCAAGTGGTGCAAAACCACCAAAAATGGTTGCATTTTTTCATTGTATTATTTTTTTGAGTGGTTTTATCTCCTTTTGGTTTATAGCAGAACCGCCAGTTTATATTTTTGTTTTGCTCAGTTTAAGCACATGGGTTGTGTTTGTCTCATTGCTCACAGCACAGGTTGATGTTCAGGTGTTTATGGAGAGCTCTCTATATAAAGATCTATATTAGTCTCAGGAAATCGTACTCTAGACTGTCCATCAAAGCCTTCGGTGGGTCTGTTCACATTGTTACGTCAGTTAGTGATTCTCATAAATGTATCTGTGCTGATTTAGTGTCATGTCAGTATCACACGAGTGTGGGGTCAGCAGCCTGAGACTGAGAGCAGGTTTCAGTGGGACTGAATGTCCAGAATAATCTCTACACCTGAATCCTGATGATCGCTCGCGGTGGAGTGTGTTTGCAGAGCTCTGCTGTAGCAGCTGTGTGTCACCGAGTTCAGCTGAACGCTACAGGACCCGTTAGAGAACAGCGGATGACATAACACAAACATCACGCTCACCCTGCTGATTTCTTTCTGGAGGATATTCCTAATCGTCTTGAAGAAATGTCATGGTTTCTAATAGTGTTTGTTTGGGATGAGTTTTGTGGACACTGGTCTGGAGTTTCTCTCGTTCTGGAGCAGAAGTGAAGAGCAGCTCGGGCAGTGATTGTGGATGTTTTGACGGTCCGCTGAGCTTCTGAAAGTGCGGTTTGTCTTCTGAATGTCAGACAGCTGGACTGTGAGTGGAGTGTCTGAACACAGCAGTTGGATTCGTTTGTTCAGTAATTACTGAGCGTGATGTCAGCGGACGCTCGTTTATCTGCCGGAGGATCAAAAACGGCTTGCCACAATTACAGCTAAATAACACATTCAAAATCAGACATGAATGGTTCTGTAGGTGGTGTTTTTTATGCTCAAATAGAGTGAAATAGTGTATATTTCAGGCTGATCCAGCTAATGCAGCTCTCTCTGACTGTTTCATGTTAACCGGAGCTTCAAACACAGTGACGCATTAATCAATTAATGATTGGCTCCTTTATTTAGGAGGCGGGACTTAAAGGAGTAGTTCACTTTCAGAACAAAAATGTACAGATAATGTACTCATCCCCTTGTCATCCAAGATGTTCATGTTCTTTCTTCAGTCGGAAAGAAATAGTTTTTTAGGGAAATATTTCAGCATTTCTCTCCATATAATGGACTTCTATTGAACATCCTAAATGCAGTTTAAATGCAGCTTCAAACAGCTCAAACGATCCCAGCTGAGGAAGAAGGGTCTTATCTAGCGAAATGATCAGTCATTTTCTAAAAAAAAATGACAATTTATATACTTTTTAACCTCAAACGCTCGTCTTGTGTAGCTCTGTGTTTTCCGGTTCAAGACAGTTAGGGTATGTGGAAAAACTTCATCTCATTTTCTCCTCCAGCTTCAAAATCATCCTAAATCATCCTACATTGGTGCAGAAGTGCTGACCCAGTGTTTACAAAGTGAACATGCAAAGAAGGTCTAACGGCCTTTACAAAAAAAGGAAAAACAGCGATGTAGAATGATTTTGAAGTTGGAGGAGAAAATGAGATGGGTTTTCTGTCTTGAACCGGAAAACAGAGTTCACGCAGAGCTACACGAGACCAGCATTTGAGGTTAAAAAGTATATAAATTGTCATTTTTTTAAATAAAATAACTGATTGTTTGGCTAGATAAGACCCTTCTTCCTCGGCTGGGATCGTTTAGAGCTGTTTGAAGCTGTATTTAAACTGCATTTTGGAAGTTCAAACTCGGGGGCACCATTGAAGTCCATTATATGGAGAGAAATGCTGAAATGTTTCCCTAAAAAACAATTTCTTTACGACTGAAGAAAGAAAGACATGAACATCTTGGATGACAAGGGGTTGAGTACATTATCTGTACATTTTTGTTCTGAACGTGAACTACTCCTTTCAGGCCCGATCACACCAATTACAGTAACTGAAATGATAAAGATATAGTTCTGCATGTAAAAGATGAGCAGAGTCCACCCCACAGCTATGAAGATAACAGACGGGTGATATCATTGGAATCACTTTATCAGTGGTTTTGTTTTGTTTGTCCAGCTGATAAATGATAAACATGTTGTCTGGCAATCAGAATCCATCCTGCTTCAAAGAGCTCCAGCATTTAAAGTGGCAGACCGTAAAACTGCAGCGCGATTATAATAAACACAACCATAGTGTCTGCTGCTGTAGGTGCTAATTTAGTTATGGTTTATTGTTCTCGGTGTGGACAGGACTTTATTCTGCTCTTTCTCCCTTTCGCAGTCATATGAGCGGATCATCTTTTTGTATCTATAGTTTCTTGAAAACATTCATTTATCCATTACTTTCACCCACAAAACCTGTTAAACTGCATTAAAATGAGCAGACTTCCATTCTCCAGGATTCACACGAGCGGTTCTCTCCATCGTTGATCTGAATTGATCATTTTCACACAGCAGCAGCAGCAGCAGCAGCAGAAAGATCACCCTTAAGATGAGGTGAGGTCATTAGTTTGGGTAAGGAGAGGTTCTTCAGGCTGTGTTTCAGTCTTTGTGTGGTTTTATTGAGATGGACCGGAGCTGACAGACTCTTCATCTGTTTTCAAAAAACCATGTAAATATTCCATTAAACTCTTTTACGTATAATTGTAAAGCCTCTTGACACCATACAGTTGTTTTCAGTTATTAATTTGTAATTAAACTACCTCTGCACAGATAAGTGAAATGGTAGATAAAGAGCTGTTTAATGTCTAGTGGCTCATGCGGAGCATCATTTCACTTCCCTCTGATATCCTCGTTCTTACTGGATGGTCAGCTCATGTGAATATTAATTGGATTTACCCCCATTTTTATGGACATAAAAAAACAAAGATTTCTTCTCATTGATGTTTGTGCATATGTGGGTTTTGTTGGTGATTAGTTGATACTTGTTGAGCTTCGACGAGTGTAAATAACACATGCTAGTAGTGTTGTCAAAAGAACCGGTACTTCGGTACCAAGTCGGTACTAAAGAAATGAAAACGTCACGGTACCATGTTTTTTCAAGTACCGGTGGTACCGAGTACCCGGTCAACCCGGTTCTTGACGCGTACGGCCCTATGATTTCTGCGATGCAGAAAACGCGGACGGAATCTCGGAATCCAGTTATAAAAACGGAATTTATAGTTTAGCACGGAATGTCACAGAATTTGTCAAAGTTTGGA
>JAFVLL020020177.1:0-19955 GCA_021397915.2 Tor tambroides | reverse complement strand
GCATTTCTGCGCGGTGTCGGAGATGTTAGCGTGTCTCTAATAAGATCGGTCACAAACATGATCCCTGCACAATCTAATGTGTAGCGTCTTATTAATTCACTGTCATGCATTGTGTGCAACACATTTCTTCTCCCTCTTCATGTTTCGTCCATTTTCTCCACTGCTAAAGAAACTCTTAAGCCTCTTAAAAGTCCTCGTTCGTACTCCTAACAATTTTGAACCTTAAGACTTCTTTTAAGGGTTAAGATGCTTTCTGAATGACTTTTTTCTTTACTAGGCTTTTTTCTTTAATTTTAAGAGGAAACACCTACATTTCTAAGAATTTTCTTAGAATTTTGTTACTAGGAGCAACTCTTACGACTAAGATTTTTCATGAATACGGGCCCTGATGTCAATTAACTTAATTAGTTGCTAGATGTTCTCCCAGCTGATTCTTTTCAAAATGTCTTGCTTTTTCAGCCCTTTGTTGCCCACGTGCCTACTTCTTTAAAACCTGTAGCAGGCATCAAATTTGAAATGAGCTCATTTAGTGGATGAAAGTATAAAATTTCTCAGTTTAAACATTTATGTTATCGATGTTCTATTGTGAATAAAATATTGGCTCCTGTGATTTGAAAGTCTTTTAGTTTTCATTTTATTCAAATTTAAAAAATGTCCCAACATTTCCAGAATTTGGGTTGTAGTTTTGCTCTCAAACATGGTATGTTTGATTGCATAAAAATGCACAAAAGTATCTCTATATTTCGTGGAATGACCCTTGTGAAGCTCCAGCAGGTTTCTCTGTATTGGTTCGGAGGGGATGGATTGTTCTGCAGCTTTTGCCTCAGGCAGCGTCCTCAGTTTCCAATGGAATGCTATCGAGTGACTATTCATAGCCCTTGCCCCGTCCCAGGCAAGCCATGTGGCCTCTCAGCAGTACTACACAGCACATCTGTTCAGCTGCTTTCTTTCTCCATTATCACTTAGTCAGACTCATTTAAGACGCAGTGCTATCAGAGGGGATTATGTTCACCCTTGAGAGGGCATCTCCCGTTCCTGTCCTCCTCAAGCCGCTTTCTTCATGGCCATTTTCTGTACAGTAACGATATAATCCAGCGCCCGTTCTTACGTAACTCCAGCAAAGTACAGATATTAATAATCCCACGCGGCCTGTGGCACGCTGGCTCTGTGACATCACCATCAGCCACAGCGGAGTATGACTAGAGCACTGTGGGTAAACACGTTTAAGAGCAGGACATGGAGCGCTTTGCTGGAGTTCACAGAGAGCAGGGCTGCCAGTGTGTAGATTATTCATAGATTATGGGCCATGGTATGTACCGCTTCTGCACACAGATGTGTGGATTAAGACGTAATTGATTTGTAGATTACAGTCTGTGGGTTGATTTTTGTAGAGTGTGTGTAGTGTATACTAAATCTTAGTAGATGCTATTAAGTGTTTTTGTTTTGTCTTTGGGTATTATGTTTGCATTTATTATTTTTGCTTAGATTTTTAGGGATTATTGGATTGATAACTGTAAAATATCATCTGTAGATGTGTTTAATAGTTCATGCTAATGTGCTATGGCTTAGAGCATGTGTGTGTGTGTGTATTTGATTGCACCAGGGGTTTGTGCATGATGTCAGATGTCTGAGGGCAATTTGTATGCATGATGTAAAAAGTGTTTGTATATGTATGTGTGCATATTTTATACTTGTGTTTATGTATGTGTGGGTTGGTAGAGACTGAGGAGTGTGACATTTTGTTTCAGCATCTGCAAAGTATGTTTTTCCACTGTGTCTTGACATTTGATAAAATATTTTTACACTATTTTTACAGAATTTACACTACTGTTCAAATGTTTGGGGTGTATTTTTATTTACCAAGGCTTTATTTATTTGTTCAAAAATACAGTAAAAACAGTAATATTGTCAAAAAAGTAATCTACCCCTATATTTTTGTTATTAGGTTCTTGTTCATTTATTCTTGTGATGGCAAAGCTGAATTTTCAAGAAAGAACAGCATAAATTTTAAATAGAAATTTTTGTAACATTATAAATGACTTTACTGTCACTTTTGATCAATTCAAAGGAATAATCCACCCAAAAATTGCAAATTTGCTGAAAATGTACTGAAAATTTTACCCTCAGGCCATCCAAGATGTAAGTTTGTTTCTTCATTGGAAAAGGTTTGGAGAAATTTAGCCTCTGGGTGCCATCAGAATAAGAGTTCAAACAGCTGATAAAAACATCATAATAATCCGCAAGTAATCTACAAGACTCCAGTCCATGAATTAATGTCTTGTGAAGAAGTTTGCAATAAACAAATCAATCATTAAGACATTTTTTACTTCAAACCATTTCTTCTGGCTAAAATATGTCCTCTCTCCATAATATTGCTTTCTCCATTGGTGAGCAAATGATAGAATGTTATAATTCTCTAAATCTGTTCCGATGAAGAAACAAATTTATCTACATCTTGGGTTGCCTGAGGGTAAACCTTTAACATTTTTGCATAAATAAAAGCACTTAAAAAAATTGCACTGTCCCCAAACCTTTGAACGGTAGTGTATTTTAGTACAGAAATCTACTACTTTTTTGTAAACTGTGTAACTTTCAAATAATGCTGTAGTTACAGTTTACTCCACTATCAGAGTAATTTGTAATACTAATAGAAAAACTGAATTAAATCTAAAGTAGAGCATGATTTTACTGTTGTACTTCACTTTTCAAAATATTGAAACTTATTTAACTTGTTTTTTGTTTTTTAAATGGTAAACATTAGGAAACATAATTCAAAACTTAAAATAAAATTTAAAACAGAAAATCTTAAAAGATAAACAACTTTGCTGTGAAGCAACAGCAGTTAATGGCAGTTTTCATGCATCCACACCACAAGGTGTCAGTATAGAGCCAAAGAAGGCTGCGATAAAGAAGTGTCAGGCATAAAGAAAATGAGCACACCTTTACAAGTACTGTAGATGAATGCCATGATTTAGACACCAATGTTATTTAGCATCCATTAACATGATCACAAATAAAAATAAAATAAAAATCTTTTAAATTCTTTATATTTAAACAGAGACTAAATACTTCTACTGTCACATCAGGAGGATCATAGTGATGTGAACAATAGTCGTTTTACCCCGCTGCTCATTTCTAATTGGTTAAACTGATGGTGTTACCTCTCCCTGACCTATGCATGTTTAATTGACATGTGGCTCTGTCCCATAGGAGATGATGGGGGTTGAAAGGCAGTGTGAGGTGGAGGTACTTAAACAGTCCCAAAGAGATTTACAGTGGGTCCAAAAACAGCTGTCAATCATCTCCAACAGAACCAATGGACCAGGCAGGACCAAAGATAAGGTAAGTGTTTGGGTTAATCAAAAATACACTATAAAAACATACAGTAGATGATCATTGTTGTTTTAGTTTGTATTTGTTGTGTGGACTAGATTACAGCATTTTATGTAGGCCCTGTGTTTTTATGTTTAGATTTGAAATAAAAGATTAATCTGTTAGCAATGTTGTAGTTTTGGATCAACCACAGAGCTGTGGTCCAGGCATTATTGGATTAGCCTGTGTCCTGATCTTGGTTTGGTTTTCTGAGGACTTGGCTTACTCCTCCATCCGGAGCAAATGCCTACTTCCTCCTGAACCCTTTTCCGCCCCTCCTTTACCCAACACCCTCCATCTGTTCTGTCTCAAAAAAAATCACTGACTACTTTCTTAAGTCACTTGGTGAGCTGTACACATGTTATTGAGACAGCAGTTAGTATCCTGGGAAAAAATAGGAGCACCTGTGGCACTTGTTTGAGTAACAGATCAACATTTTGTTCTAAACCCACATATGGATAATATCCAATTACATTTAAAATGTTCAGTCGGCTCCACTCTCCTTTTATTTAACAAAGATGAACTCGATCCTTCACTTTAACCTACAGTGCTTATGAACAGACACGTTTTCTGCTTCAGATCTGAAGAGGATGGAAATTGCTCACTTATACTAAGGGCAAATAACATTTACTTGGCTGGAGTGTTTTAGAGATGTTAATGAGTCCTGCGATGTACGCAGGGTCTAGATGTGCCTTTTAGAGACGGGAATCGGTGCAGGTTTATATACTAGAGTGTTGCCATATTTGGCTGTGGTTATGCAATGCTAAATATCCCATGAGACAGCAGAGGGCTCTTTTGGGAGAGATGGAGGGAGACAGGGAGAGAAAGAGGAGAATGACAGCCCAATTAATAATTGCTACGGTTGCCAGGCAGCAGTCTAATGAGTATCCAAACAAGTCAAGCTTGTTTTCTATCTAGTTTAACGGTTATCTCCATATTTCTTTCTTGAATCTCATTGTTTTTGCTGTATTCATGCACAGCATGCATTTATTCTTTTAGTAAGGGTGCAATACCGGTGAGAGGCACAGAGGGCGGTCTTGTCCTATTGTTTCATTGCCAAGTCTGGGGAAACCCTGAACCGTCCAAATAATCCTCCTTAATACCCTGCTGCTCCTGCATCCCTGATCTCTGATTGGCCAGCGCTGCTGGGAATGTTCCTGCCACTGCACAGTGGGAGATAAACGATTGGTGGGACTCAGTCACTGGTGGAAAGAATAAGCGAGTGTGGAGAAAAGGAGATTGGGTTTCTCACAAGGGATCCTCATTAACAAATCCATCTTCTGCAGTCAAATCGCAGATATCTGTTAAAGCATGTAATATGCAGAATTCTTGAGCATCGATGTAGCATGCTCTTTAAGTATGCAGGTGTGTAATATAAATATATTCCCGGATGTAATACATCCGCCATGTGGGCATCATCCTTTGACCTGGATGTTCTTTGACCCATGGTCTCATGGGATAGTGAAGTGTCCACTGGTTGCACACAGAATCTCTGCTGAATGGTGCTAATTCAGACATCATGTTATTTGGCGTACTGACTTTTTAATACCTCTGTTTATAGCCATGATTTTTTTATATATATTTATATGCATGAGAATATTCCTAATCAGATTTTTGTCATTTTCATTATGTAAGTGTTATAAATGCATTACATGGATAGTTCACCCAAAAAAAGAAACTTCCATGTTTTTCTAAACCTATATGACTTTCTTACTTCTGTGGGACACAAAAGAAAAAATATTGAAGAATGTTAGTATTTAAACAGTTTTGGTTCTCTTTGATTTCCATTTTAAGGACCAAAAAAAAAAAAAGTGTTCAGCAGAAGAATAAAATGCATAAAGGTTTGGAACAACATAAGGGTGAGTAAATGATGACAAAATGTACATTTCCACTGATTCCCATAGACAGATGAATCCAGTGCACAGAAGGTGGCACAGAAGCGCTTCTTAAGTGATATTTAGGTGTCTTTACACAGACTGTTTCATGCTGCTCAGAGGTGGCGTAAAAGCATTTACACAACAAATACAACTGTGTTGTGATACTGGGGCTGAGGTGGGTCAGAGCAGGCTTAATTTAGCCTGGCTTTGATGCAACATTACATTTTTAAACAGAATTTTGAACAGGCACAGAGCAGTCGTAACTTGGTTGTGTAAAGATGCCTATTCTGGTTTTTAGAAATCTGAATGTGACCACTTGCATATGCCTATATCAAGCAGAATTTCAGTTGTGTGCAAAGCATATTCATGATATCAATTGTAGCTGAACATTCATTTATACCTGCATATGTTTGAACAAGTTTATTTCTGGGTCATATAGAGAGTGGATAATTGAGGTACTGAATAAAAATATTTTTTGAGCAAGGAGGAGATCTTCAGTATTGTGACATACATCCGAGTGAAAAGGATTATTGGAAGAAATGTAGCGAGGGGACTTTGTTTTATCCATCGGTTGTTGATAAGTTGCAGGCAGATCTGAATGCATGCTTGCAGTCAGTTGTAAGAAATATATTGTGTTTAAGACAAATGATAGGAGAACTCCAGCATATGTCACCAGAGGTCTGTCATTTTCACCAAAAAGTCGAGTTATGTTTAATTAAACATTATGAGGTCTAAATGAATGAATACATAAATATACATGGATGAATTGTTCATAATAACATCAATAATAAACATTTAGAAAGGTGAATTTTCATTTCATGCCAACTTGTGGACATGAATGGGAACTGATGTGTTTGGATTATTCTGCTGTATACAGGAATATTTTGATAGCTGTGCAGCTTGTAAACATCCTTTTGGCTTAAGGTTTAACCACAGTATGGACCTTCATCAGAAAATGATGTTCATGTTAATGTGGCCAGTGACAGGGGAGGGAATGAGCCAGAGAGAGAATGCAAAAACTCCTTATTTGACCTTGTCAGCTCCAGTCATGGCCCTCCAGGGCGGATGGGTGATGCTCACCTGGAAGATGATGCTGAAAATGCAGATGCACAGCAGTGGGCATGAGAAACGTGCATTTACATGACAGAGATGTCAAAGTGAACCAACGCACGACTGTCCTGCTGAAAGCTGCACTGGCTGCACTTGTGCGTGCTTCTCTTCTGCGAGTGTGTGTGGGAAAGAGAGAGCGAGAATAGGCCAGTTGTGTCCACATATCTTCTGCGTTGATCCAGCACACAGATACAGCTGAAGAGCGCTTAAAGCCCGCGCTAAAGGCAGTGTGTTCGTGTGCTGCGCTCTTCCAGCAGTGTGTGTGTGTGTGTGTGTGTGTGTTTGTTTGAGTGAGTGAGTGAGTGAGTGAGTGCGTGCGAGCCCGTGCGGTCTCCTCAGTACCTCCCGCTCGAGCGCTTTTCTCTTCCCGACGGTCGCTAATGAACCGTTTTAAGCCCGGATAGCACGGACAGCGGACCGGAGCCGTCAGCCGCCCCTTAATATGACACAGTTGGACGCGGCTGTCTTTACGGGAATCATCTTTTAACGGAAGAGCGGCGGAAGAGGTAGAGTCGCTGTCCATCGCTTGATTTCGTGCTCGGCTGATCTGAGAGCATGTTGTGTTAAGGAAGGTATTGGATGTTTTGCTCAGAAATGTCTTTTAAAGGCGTTACAGTACGGTTGTTTAGTCGGTTAGATGTTAACGTTGCTGCTTTGACTGTAAATGTCATTATGGCTCTTGCGGTCGTCTGCACAACCTTATAAATACATATAGTAGTCCGCTATGCCGTATTAAATGTGCTGAAAACATTATTCGGTGTCTTTCTGCCAGGGAAACACATGGCTGTGTGGGGTAGTTTTTTGTCCATAGCCATTTTAGATTGCAGCACTGCTGAATGTTTCTCACAGTAGCTTGTACTATTAAAGAGATAGTCCTCTTTTTCTCATCACTTGTGAGCTCTTCAAACTCCTCCTAGATCTCACTGTCAGAATCAGTTACAATTCTTTGTTTTAGTAACATTTTAACGTATTTATTTATCTTTAACTGCCTAAAGTGATAGGTGAGGCCAGGGCTTGTTGTCACAGCGGTTTGTATTTCAGGAACTATGAGATTTTGAACCAAAAGTCCAATTACATGAATGTGTGTTTTCCCTTTGAATGTTGTATTCTAGTTCAAACCCTTTTTTTTTGTAATTCTGCCCTTTAATTAAAATTCAATATAACAGTATTTTGATATAGCTGTTGTGCAAACAATTGAACACAATAAAACCACATTCAGACAAGATCCAACAATATAATAGATAGGTTGACCTCTGGAATATGGTATTTTTTCTATAACATCAAGTTGTATTTTATAAAAATTATACAATTTATTAATTAGAATTTAAGCATTTACTGATCGGGTCAAAAAAAGTACAGACATGTACCATGAATCTATTTTAAGTGATGTAGAAATGGTATTATTCAGTACCATGATAATTATGAAACCGCTATCGTCATGGACTATGATACTTTTTTTTGTAAAGGGATTTAACTGTTAGCATCATATCAGTTGATGTCAGAGCGATCTGTTTTGACAGTGAATATCTGTCTAGAGGATAGGAGCACAGCACATTTTATGCACAATTCAACTGTTAATCTGAATTGATTTCAGGCATAATCAGTTTAATAGTTGTTATTTTTCCATGACTTCCAGTTGCTTTATTTGGTCTAGTCACCAAAACAATGCCATTTCAAACACATACAAACACCCATATGCTTTTTAATTATTAATACATTCTACAATGACATGGTGTACCTCAGGTGTAATATATCTCCTGCAGTGTGATGTGACAGGACCTCATCTATTACATCACAGCATGTGGAATGTATAGATTAAAATAAGGACATGATTTAATGAAAAAATTGGACAGATTTTGTTGTTTTGTAGTGGGCTTGGGTTTATTCCCATTAAGCCAGTGTTCAGTCCTGTACAAATTGACATACAGTACATTAATTCCAAGAACAATGATGCAATATGGTATTAGATGTCTCACTCAGGGGTGCAATGATGATATAGTTTTGCATTCTCAGAAAGTTTTTGCTTCTTGGAGCTTGTCTATGTGGAAATGGACCTGTAACCTTTGTGCAAACGTTTGAGCATTTGTAGTAGTATTTAGCTTAAATGGAATAAGTATTATCATACAACATGTGTATGCTATTAGTGATGCATTTCTACTGTTGTCGTGATATAGTTTGTATTAGAAAGATGAATATGGTACTGCTGTTCTGTGGTAAAGCACTTTATGACATATAAGCAGTCTCAATTACGTGAAATGTGTTCTCTCAGAGCTCATAGAATATTAAGAAGAATATAACACCTTTCAAACACCGCTTTAGTCTCAACTCTCTCAGCATTCTCTGTCTGCCTACAAACCTCACCTTTTTTGTTTGTGTCAGTCATGTCATCAGTGAAAATGAGTTGAGTGCATATGATTTGAGCATTGCAGATACAGGCTATGGTATAGCCATTTTTGAAGATGAAATATGTTATTTTTGCACCACTAATGATGCATATTTCAAACAGTGATTTGAGTCTGTCCTTTTGATCTGTCTTTATCTCCTACTGTAAGATACATAACTATGCTAACATTATATGTTGCAAAAATTTAATTATATTACAGCAGATGTTTTACCAATGCCTAAATTTGGAGGGCCTTTAAAGGGATAGTCCACGCAAAAATGAAAATTCTGTCATTAATCACTCACCCTTGTGTCGTTTCAAACCCGTAAGACGTTCGTCTTCAGGACAAAAATTAAGATATTTTTGGTGAAATCCAAGAGCTTTCTGACCCTCCATATATAGCAACGCAACTACCATGTTCAAGGCCCAGAAAGGTAGTAAGGACATTGTTAAAATAGTCCATGCGACATCAGTGGTTATATATACAAATAACTACTTTATTTAACGATTTCTTCTCTTCTGGGTCAGTCTTCGATGCGCGTTCACGACAGTACCACAACAAGTAAAAATTTATTTTCTCCATAGGGAAATAGATTTTTGATGATAATTTAAAAATTTTTTAAGACAGACTTGCTGTGAGCTACGAGTAGGGCTGTAAAATCAATTAATCACTATTAATTGTCTCGAAAATAAAAGTTTATGTTTACATAATACAGTATATGTGTGTGTATTGATGTGTATATTTATGTGTTTATATAAATACACACACACATACAAGTGTATATTTAAGAAATGTAAGTAATATATATTTAAATGTAATATAAATCATATATAAATATGAATATGTATATAAATGTAAATATTTCTTAAATATATACATGTATGTGTGTGTGTGTTTACATAAATATACCCAGTACATACACGTTATGTAAAAAAAAAGCAATTAATCGATTTGACAGCACTAGTCTTGTTACTTTCTTTTTGTCTAATTTACAAATACTTCTTTTTAAAAAATTAATATTAAATTAATAATTTGTTCCTGTGATTTATTAATTTGTGGTCACGTTTTATTAATTGTTTTAGTTAAATCATGCCACATTGTATTTCATTGCCTCTTTTTGATTTTTTTTTAAATCATGGCCATGAAGCTTGTCATGCTTGCAACTCCACAGCTTATAGCTTTTTTAACAAAGACATTTTTAAAATCCCTATGGGAAAAATTAATATGAAATAAAGTATTTCCGCAACTGCTGAAATGTGGGCAGGCACTGTTGCACTCTGTAACAGGCCTCGTTGTTTGTTTTACTAGTAATTAGTGAATAAAGGAGGTAGGATGACTGGTTTGAATATTAGATCACACGCACTGTGATGCTTCAGGTGTTTTTTGTTCAATTAGTATGTTCTGAATCTATCACACCTTGTTCAGGTTACGTGAATCAGATGGCGTGCTAGAAAAATTGTTCTAAATACCATCAGATTAATAGCAACAATAGAAGAACAAGATCCTTGTACCTCAACACAAAGAACCACTTCAGCGTAAAAGGCTTCATTAGGTAGATATGACTTTAAATTATACTAATAATATCATTAAAGGACCCTCATTTTTTTAGACCGTGCTGTAATAACTGGATTCTGGTGATGCTTAGTGCCCTGCTGGCAGTACAGGGCACGTGTCGTTCTCTCTCTCTCTCTCTCTCTCTCTCTCTCTCTCTCTCTCTCTCTCTCTCTGTCTCTCTGCCTCATTCCCTCCATTCCTAACTTACTTATATGAGCAGCGGCAGTCATGTCCAGATTACATAACTGGCACCCCCTCCCTCATTTGTGTAGTCCAGTAGAGGGAAATGCTCACCCAGGGTCTCATTATAGTGTTGTTCAACAGGGGTTAAAGTGCACTACACACATCCTATGAGTCTCATCAGGCAGGTGCTTGTTGCTACTTGTCCATTGTTCTTTCGTTCTGCCTAAAATGCTGTGTTTTTGGGGATTATATTAGATTCTTCTTCAGCGAAGAGGATTTAGTGTTAGATTTAGATTTGCTAGTATCCACTCTGTATGTGTGCCGAGCTTTGATTTTTGTGACGGACAGCAGTCAACGGCATAAGCCTGTCCGGAGAAGCGTGCAGCTGCTGAGGAAATGGACATGCTTGTGAATTATGAAGTATGTGTGTGCATGTGAGAGGAGGCCAGTGATAAGGAAGAAAGCACAGAGGGAAATAAAAATGGAGAGCGAGAGAGGAAGAGAAAGAAGGTGGAGCGATGGAGAGGGAGTGTGTTAACAGCAAGAGAAGACAGATGCCAGTCAGTGACTGGTGTTTGCATGCAAATGAATTTGGAAGATAATAGAGGAGGCTATATTTATGTGTGCGGACAGATGTTTTACTGTGTAGGAGTGTTTGTGTGTTCACACTTAAAGGAATACTTCACCCAGAAATGAACATTTGCTGAAAATTTACTCACCCTCAGGCTATCTATAGATGAGTTTGTTTCTTCATCAGAACAGATTTTTTGGAAAATTTAGCATTACATCATTTGCTCTCTGCAGTGAGTGGGTGCCGTTGGAAAGAGAGTTCAAACAGCTGATAAAAACATCACAATAATCCACAAGTAATCCACACGACTCCAGTCCATCAATTAACATCTTGTGAAGTAAAAACCTGCATGTTTTGAACTGTTTTGGACTGTTTTTACTTGTAAACGGTACTTGATCTGTGCATATTTCTCTCCTGATTCAGACGAAATGACTTGGAGAAAGAAATACTATGGATTGAGGGCTCGTTTTTTTAGGTGAAAACAACAGTTTAAAACATCTTGATGAATTTATTACATACAGCTTTTCACTTCACAAGACATTAATTGATCGTGTGAATTACTTGTGGATTATTGTGATGTTTTTATCAGCTGTTTGGACTGTCATTCTGACGGCACCCATTCACAGCAGAGGATCCATTGGTGAGCAAGTGATGTAATGTCAAATTTCTCCAAATTTTTCCAATGAAGAAACAAACTCATTTACATCTTGGATAGCCTGAGGGTGAGGATATTTTCAGCAAATCTTCATTTAGTTTGAACTATTGCTTTAAGGGAGGTTTACCCAAAAATGAAATTAAAATGTTGTTGTTCCAAATCTCTATGACTTAATTTGTCATAAAACACAAAAAGAGACATTTTGAATAATGTGTTGGTTGCTCTTTTAGTGCAATTACAGTAAAGTCACAATAAAATGACAATAGCACCAGATCTTTTCTTCAGTATTGTGACGTACACTGCTTTCTCCCAGATGTATTTCTTTTAAACGCCGTCATTTAGCTCTGCCTTCCCAAGGGCTTCCATAATGAGATTATGCACCATATTCGTCTTGCGTACATGTGGGAACACCCTAAGCCAGAGTGTCCAAGGAACTCCTATGTCACGTAACACTCCACAGTGAAACCTGATGTTCATGATAGTGTAATAAATCGAACCTTGACCCAGTATTCCCATAGAAGAGACAGATCTCGCTGTAATTTCCAGCTGTTTAATTGGCTTTAATTGGGACAAATAAAACACAGCTCAGGCCAGCGTTACTAAGAGATAACCTTGACATTCTATTTAGCCCTGCTGTCTCACTGTACTGGGAATTCAGCCCAGCTAGTCAGCTTGCTTCAGATCTGCCGGTGGAATAGCCGCTCTTCACTTCCAGCGTCACTGATCTGGACTGCCATCAATCCAAGCAGATAGATTTAAAATAATAAAAAAGACAGATTATATCCAGGTTCTCCTCTGAGAGCCACGATTCGCTTCTGATTTTTAATTATACAAACACAGCACAGAGGCGGTGATGTTCTACAGGGGTCTAACAGAGAGTCATTTTACCATTCAGTTACTAATTGGGTATTATTATTCATTTTTGTGACAAAAATGAAAATCAAAGGCTAAAGTTCAGATGTAAAGTGTAAGATATGAGCACAAAAGCATGTAAATAAGGTAACTGCTTGTTAAAGACCAGGCTTAAATGCAAGACTCATGTTATATAACACTCAAAAAATATTTATAGCCTGTATTTAAGATCTGTATATTTTAATTTCCATCCACTTGGATTACACAGTAGTAATATGAACTAATATATTTGTCAGTCATGCATAAATTAGAGTTGATATGAGAGCAATAATAAATTGAATGTATTTTAAATACACATTAATCAGTTTATTATGTAAACCTATTATACATTTTAATTAATTAAATCTGGCTTGTTCCACAGCTGTCCATATTTGAATATATTCGACATGTTTGGACATGTCTCTGTGTTTTAAGTGTTTAAATATAAATTAATTTCACAATGAACAGATTTATGCTGATTCTAAGGAACTTGAATAAATGAACATTTTGAAAATAGCATTATTGAAATAAAATCAAATATCTGCAAATACTTCCTAAGAAACTGACATGATTTTTTTTTTCATGATTTATTGGGGTCCCAGGTCTGTCTCCATATCTGTTGAGGTTGTTGTAGTTTTTAAGCTGTCCCTTTTGCCATTTTATGTTTCTGAAGGACTTCACAGTGGACAACTGCTTATTCTGGCCAAGAACCACCCACTTAGACAGGACGAGGCCATCTGACCAACCTGTAAAGTGTCCAACCACAGTTTGTCTTGTTTTTATATGACATTTAGTGCTGGGTATTCTGAAACACAAAAATGGACAAATATTTAGTTGTTCACATAGATATCTAATGAAATTTTAATGGAGCTAACCTCGCAAACAAGTTTTTTTTATCAGAAATGCTTATTTTATCAGCCTGGTATATAAACTTGATTTTAATAGCTGTTGGGCCAAATTGTACTAAACAGGTCAAATTAGCATTAGAGCACAATTCCATAAACGCGCCGATGGGAGGGGAAAATTCTGCGTGATTTACTGACAATGTGCACAAGACGCAACCAGATTTCCATAATGACCAGCGCAATCTACAGAGAGCAGTGCAAATTGGTGCCTGCTTTTAAGACATGCTTTTTTTTAGGCGTTAAATAATAGCGCAAATACCAGTAATTTGATGAATGCAAATGTTAGTAAATCACATTGTGTGATTCATTTTAATACTCGCCTCCTGTAAATTTTGCGCCTGAAAGGGAAACTCCTAGAAATCCATATTCAATAAGTTCAGGCATTAAAATAACTGTGTCCATGCCTTTTCAGTGCTAATTCTTCACTGTGCATCTTTACTAAATCCTGACAATACTATTTTAACACCAAAAGATGGTTTGCGCTGGCACAAGCTGTTAGTAAATCTGGCTCATAATATCTTTCTTCAGGCATTATAGACCACCTTGGTTTAGATTTTGTTGACATACAAATGTGGGCCATTTTTGCAGCTTGGTTTCAGACTTTTTTTTCTTCCCATCACATGACCCCTTTAAGATGTTCACTGTCTCCTCTTGCCGTGTTTGTGCACTGTATGAACTGCAAAGCTTGAATTGGGACAGGTCCTCATTTAACATTAGTCTGGGACCTGAGAATCAGTGCCAATTGCAATCACTTTTTTTTTTTGCCTGTGATTAGACGAACACCAGCTAGTTTTAAGGCTGCATATGAGACAGGATTTAGCTCTCCGTGTGATTGCTTATGACCTGAGCATATGAGAGCAGAGGACCTGTTGATCCAATCATGTGGGGATTCACACTCATATGAAGTAACACCTTTCAGTAGAGCCTCCTCTGTTATACAGTGATGTTCTCAGTGACAGCCAAAGCTTCAAAGCTCGCCCTGTAATCATCCAAAAACACCCACCCCATGCGATGACGGCGGGACATCTGGTGTCACATCCGGCAACTTTTTAGACACAGACGGCTTGTTTGTGTTCACATTCTTTGTAAGCCAGGGCATTTATTTGTTTATTGTCATGTTTGCTAGATATTTACGCATTTATGTGATTTTATGCTTAAGTAAATGATTCATTAAGAGTAACTGGTGTTTCAAAGCATGTAGCTAATTTCTATTTATTAGACCTCTGTAATTGAATACAGAACAGCCACAAGAGAAAATGAAAATGGCATTAGACATTATTAACCGTTTTGAACTAGAATTAAATTGAATTACACATGCAGTGAGAAAGGGACATTCTTTTTAAATAATAATTTAAGTTTTTTCTTGTGGTACATATGTAATGATAGTTAAGTATAACATATTTTAGTTTTTCATGACTATTTTGTATTTTTACATTTTTTTTGAGAATGTTCAGCAAGGCTGCATTTATTTGATAAAAAAACAGTAAAATCACTAATATTGTAAAATGTTATTACAATTTAACATTACTGTTTTCTATTTTAATATATTATAACATATATAAAATGTGCTTTATTCATGTGATGGCAAAGCTGAATTTTTTCAGCAGCCATTACTCCAGTCTTCAGTGTCAAATAATTAGAAATGAGAAATCATATGCTGATGTGCTACTCAAGAAATTTTTTTTAATTGTTATTATCAATTAAAAAAAAAATTATGCTATTGTTTTCATGATTCTTTGATGAATATAAAATTTAAAAGAACAGCATTTAAAAATATATATATTTTTTGTAACATTATAAATGCCTTTACTTTCATTTTTGATCAAGTTAATGCATCCATGATGAATAAAATTCTCAATTTCTTTCCCAAAAAAATAATAATAATAAAAAAATGATACTGTCCCCAAACTTTTGAACATTAGTATACATGTCCTTTTCGCATATGAAATGCGCAGCAGCATTTGCTCTTTACTTGGGGTCAAAGCTATTTGATCTGGAGTTTTGGGTTATAAATATGACTGTGTGTTGTAGTACATTGACTTTTTAATTTCAAAAGATCAGTGAAAGTTTCTGATGATTTGTTTTCTTTAAGAGGAGTAAAATTGATCTGTGGTGGCTGGCCTGCTGTGGATGTGATAAGTCTGGATTGACAGTGATGTGAGTGGATTAGAGGAAAAGTTCCTTTCTATTGCTGCTCACTGAAGTAATCCTGACAGTCTAAGCATATACATGCTAGCCTTTAGCCATCATTAGAGAAGGAAAAAGACCAGCACATCACTACAGCCTTATCAAAAACTGAGCTGGAATCAAATCTGAGGTGTATTGGAGATTTTCTATGAGGTTTGTTTATAAAGACAGTTTACTGTGAGACGGTGGCTGCCAGTATGTGACTTCACTCATGAAATTTCTTTGTTAGTGACTTGAGTTTTGTTGCTTAGAGGATTCTTAACTATTGTGTATGCATATGTGTATGAGAGAAAGTGTTCTGCTCTAAGTGTGTTATGAGTAATCCTTCATTGAGTTGTCTTAGTTTTGGTTCTGCTGCTTACAAACCTCTTAATAGATGAATAAACATCCTTATATATTTTCCAATACTGATATATACTCTCAAGTATATATATATCAGTATTGGAAGTCGTGGCCTAATGGTTAGAGAGTCGGGACTCGTAATCCAAAGGTTGCGAGTTCGAGTCTCAGGCCGGCAGGAATTGTAGGTGAGGGGGAGTGAATGTACAGCGCTCTCTCCACCCTCAATACCACGACTGAGGTGCCCTTGAGCAAGGCACCGAACCCCCAACTGCTCCCCGGGCACCCATTTGCTCGACACCACTAGTATGAGCTAACATTATGCGCATCACGTCAATCGAATTGAGTCGAGCTGAGTCGAGTTCAATGTCAAACGAATTTGTTTCCAAAAGTTTTCAAAGGCCGAAGGGGTCTAAAGTATGGGAACACTTCAGAGTAGCTGATAATAAAAGGGTGGTTTGTACGCACTGCAAGGTTTTATTAGTATACCACGGCAGCACAAGCTCAATGCATGAACATCTGAAGAGGAAACATACAGGCGCTATTCTGGATGACGGGCTGCCGGAAAAGGCAAAACCACTGTAAGTGTTTTTTTTTCATTAAATTAACTCAGCCTTTGTAGGCAGAACTTTTAAAATCCGCCATCCTTTAAGCTGCTAAATACTTTCTGAAGTGAGAGAAGTTGTCAATGTGCTATCTTTTCAAGTGAGTAATTGTTTGAGGAAACATAGGCTAGGCTACATGGGCTCAGGTTAACGTAAACGGTTAGATTGATCTGTGCCTGCGTTTTGTTAATGTGCAGGCTTGATGTAACCTACCATAATTAATTTACTTCTGCCTGTTCATTGTGTGGATAACGGCATTAATGACATAATGAATAACATTTAAAAAATACAAATTTATATATAATACGTACACAGTTAATAAATGCCAAGTTAAAAGAACATTTAGGAATGTTTTCTCCACTCTGAATTTTTACATTTATATAATTCTGTTGTATTTATTTTTCTCTCAGTTGTAGGCAAAGCCATGTGACTGAATTCCTGCAAAAGAAGGACTGCTCAGCGCAGTTGGCTGCAGCTCTTACTGATAGTGTCCTGAATATGATACAGATTTTTTTCCCTTTGAAGTTGCACTCACAGCTGTAATGAACAGAAGCCCAGAACATGTGAATGTATTGACATTCAGAACATGCTGGCTTTCTCAGACTTCTGTTATTATTTTATTTTATTTTGTTTTTATTAGGTTTGTTACATTTTTACTTTTTATATTTTTACTCTTTTAGTTTTATATTTCGTCAAGGGCTTGTTTACATTTATGCTTTTTTATGGTACACTACTGAATGGCAAAGTTGCAAGTTATTTAAAATGTTCTTAAGTAAAATTGTTGATTTTTGGTGGAAAATTAATCGTTTAGATTAATCGATTAATCGATAAATTAGTCGAAAGATTTGTCGTTATAAAAATAGTCGTTAGTGGCATCCCTAATTGCAAGCACGGTGTTTTAGCTTGTTTTTCAATCTCTCATCTTTCAGCGCTTTCATCGTGAGTCATGTTTTTCGTGGGATTCGTACCCAATGATTCCGCATCCTAAGTCTAATTCTGTGCCGGCTGAGCTACTGAGTAAGCTTGTTACGTCCGGAAATCAAAACATATGGAGCTGTAATCATAGCTGTGTACGACAACGATTACAAGCGCTCAGTGTTTTACTGCTTATAGTGTTCATTTCTGTTGGAAACCGCAGTGAAATATACTTATTGTTACGTATTTCGTGTCTTGCGAAAACGTTCCCACAGGTACGGTTTCGTCATGAGATCAGGTAGTCTAAAGCTGTATTTGTTTCTTCCGTGGAACACAAAAGGTGATATTTTGCTGCTCTTTTTGTATAATGAAAATAGGCCTTTAAGACATTTATGTTTTTACTATCATTTTTGATCAATTTAATGCTGAATAAAATTATTAAAAAATAAAAAACTTACAGACTGCAAACTTTGAAAGGTTGTGTATATTCACTATAAAAGTATTGTGTACATTTGGTGCTAAATTCCAAGATTTTTGGAACAAAACAAGTCTGTGTGAGAAAAAAAGACAGCAATTTAAGTAATTTTTATTGTATTTTTATTTTTTTAATGAAAATATTGCCCTCCCCCATAGGAGATATTTTTTTCAGTGAATAATGATTTGTTTTTTTATCTGATTTTTTTTTCCCCCCCCTGTTTTTTTTTTTTAGGCAAATTTTATTTATTTATTTACTTGAATCTGGAAATTTACTTGAATTTGAAAGTTTAGCTGCTTCTTTTTTTATATTTTATTTGTATGTTTTTCTCCTGGAGTGTTAATCAATATAAAGAAAAGGGCTGAAAGGACCCTTGTTCACTCTGCAGAGCTAATTGATTCTCACTGCTGTTCTGATCAATTTCGTTTCACACATCATTATGTCAGCATAAATATTGTCCCACTGTGCCCTCAAATAAATGCTTGTCTTTTCTTTTTTGTCTTTTTTTTCGAGCGTTATCTTCATACCTTTCGATTCATCTTCACTGCTGGTGTTCCACAGAGACCGTTAATGTGTTAACGAGTATGTGAGCTATTGTTATTGTCCTCTTTACTTAGCCGAGGCTGTAATCATAATCCTACATTCTTTCCTGAAGTTCATTCCTTCAAGCGTTACAGTAATGTCAGCATTTGTGAAAGCAGTGTTTTCATAGACTGTGTTAAAGGACATTATGGCTTTGAGCAATTTTATGAGGTTTTAAGAGGATGCTAGTGATGCCACAAAGCAGATAAAGGAATAAGGTCACCTACAAGCTTTCTAAAGATTTTTGTTTTTCTTTTGCTATCTTTGTCCTTCCTTTTTCCTCACTCTGTTCTGGTACAAGACAGAAAGCATTGCATAGAAAAGTACATTTCTCACTTTGAAGTAACTGAACAGGTCTTTATTTACACCTCCACGCTTTATTTTATTATTTTATTATTTTTAGGACAGAAGAAAATAAAAGGAGAGAGACAGAGAGAGAGAAAGAAAACAGGATCATGGCATGACACAGACTAGACTTAAACATCAAAAGTTTCAACACACTTTACAGAATTTCTTATGATCTTAAAAACCTTTTGAGAGATTTAAATGATTAAAAGTGCGGACATTTAGTTTAATAGTTATGAATTTGACAATGTTTGCTTTAATCTAGGTAAGAGGTATTTTGGAGGAAAAAAATCAAATATATGATTTTTATATAAATTTTATATATAATTCCCATACTTGCATTTGTATTATTATTATTATTATTATTATTATTGTTGTTGTTGTTGTTGTTGTTTTATTACTTTTAAATGGTTGAAATGGTAAAGTGTGTCCAAACATTTGAATATAATATTATTATTATTATTATTATTATTATTATTAATTAATGATTTATTTATTTATTTATTTATTTTATTTTATTTTAACTGGCACGTGTAGTTTAACAGTTTTGGGTCAGATTTGTTTTAAAAAAATCTAAATGAATACTTTTAGTCAGCAAGGATGTCTTAAAATGATTGAAATTGACAAAGGACATTTATAATGTTACAAAAAAAAAAATTAGACTTCGTATAAATTCTGTTCTTTTGAACTTTCTATTCATCAAAGAATCTTAAAAAAAAATGTCGAGGTTTCCACAAAAATATTAATTAGCAACTGTTTTCAACATTGATTATAATAAATGCTTCTTGAGCAGGAAATCAGAATGATTTCTGAAGGATCATGTGACACTGAAGACTGGAGTAATGACTGCTGAAAATTTAGCTTTGCCATCACAGGAATAAATTACATTTTAATATATACAGTGCCCTCCAAAAGTATTGGAACAGTAAAGACAAAATTGCTCTGTTGGCTGTGGAGTCAAGACATTTACAAATATGATTAAAAGATGAATATGAGACAAAACTA
>JAFVLL020020175.1:13708-67535 GCA_021397915.2 Tor tambroides | reverse complement strand
TCCGCCATCTAAATAATAGGGAATCTACCTACACATATCTATGGTTGTACCTGCATGAATGGTCATGTGACGTGCATTTTAGAGTTGTGTAGTGTAAACAGAGATCGTTTCTGAAACACCAGTGTAAACGGGGATCGTTTTCATCCTAAAACGCCGTTAAAACGAAAACACACTAGTGTAAACGGGGCCTTAGTTGCAGAAAAAATTACCCAACGCCTGGGTAAAAAATATTAAAAACTGACCCAACAAGCTGAACCCAGCAACTGGGTTAAAAAAAAAAATAACCCAGCATTTTTTAGTGTAGCATTAGGGTTACTTGCATGTAATTATGCATAATTCATTGCTATTATAATAGTAATTACATATATGTAACAAGGACAGCTTAAAATAAAGTGTTACCGTATTTTTCCCAGCACTGTATAGATTTGTGTGTGTGTATTTGAACTCCTGTCTCACTTTAAATGTGTTGTTCGGTAGCAAACTAATCCACTCTACTGACCCACCTCTCCTCTCCCAGATCGCCAGCGCTACCACAGCGCCCACGATCCCGCCCCACCTGTCTCCAGGCCTGCGGGACGTCACCCTGCGCTGCCTGGAGCTCCAGCCCTCCGACCGGCCGCCCTCCAGAGAGCTGCTGAAGCACCCCGTCTTCCGCCACAGCTGGTAGAGCCGCGCCGCGGGACCTCAGACTACTGAAGCTCATCCTGCTGTCATGCTCGTCTGTCTTTCTCTAGCCACAGTCGCTGAAGAGGGCCCTAAATGCTGTAGCCTCAATACCTGATGCAAAAACCCGCTAGCACATGTTGAGTGTCTGTATGAAAGTGCCATGTCTGTTTTTAAGTTCAGATCTCTGCTTACCTTCTGACAAGGCTGGTCGTCTTTAGTAACAGAGAGGCCGAGAAAGTCTCCTCACATTTTAACATTTTATGTGTCGCGCCTCATGATTTGTTTTACACCACGAATGTGTTTTGGTGAAAGACAAATCTTCGCTAGTTGAGCTAGCACACCGCTGAATGTGAACGCTTATGATGCCGGTATGGTTCGCTTTTCACTTCCGAGTGGAGATCTTATGTATAAATGTCTGCTTTTACTTGTTTGGGTGTAATCGGGAACCTTTTCAAAGCTATCACCCAATTTTAGACTGTGATGTGTAACTCTGATTTTACTTGTTGGAAAATCTCACTGGAACATCATTTCTGATCTCCAACTCTATTTCAGTTTTAATGTTGTGATTCAGTTGTAATTTCAGCCATGTTTTTGGTGCTGTTCTGTTCACATTCACGAAAATCCGCCTTAAGCTTCCTAAAGGAGCATTCGGCTCCTGAGTATTTCCTCACGTGTTATTTACTCCGTTTCATGCTGTTGAACATTTCGGTGGAGGGATCATATTTAGCTCGTGATATTAGTGCTCGTAAACATTGTTTTCCCAAAAACGGTTGACGTTATGCATGTTGTGAAGACATGTCAGGTGTATGAACTGTAGCTCTTCAAGTGTTGTTGCTGTTTAGGTTGAAAAGGTTTTTGACAAATTTTCAAAGAATATCGATGACCTTATTTGGACTCCCTTCACGCAAATCTCAGAGTTTTAAACGTGACGGTTTCAAAACTATTTTTAAAAGTAAAGTTATTTAATGCTAAAGGCTGATCAAGCTTGAAGAGTTCAGATGTAAATATGAATTTTGGTAGCTAAATGTATTTTACTTGACTCCTGCTATTTTTTTTTTTTTTTTTTTTTTTTGGAAACCACACTTTTCATCATAAATGCTTATTTTGTTCCTGCATTTGGGTGTATTTTCTTTTTTCTTTTTCTATGCCTTTATAAAAGCTTTAAAGTTATGCACTCTTGTCTTTTTATATACTGGAAAGGTGTCCGTTTCAGTCAGCTTCATAAAATCTAATCAGTATTACTTGAGTTTTTCCACATCTTCTGTCATTTCTTTTCAGTTCGATCATCTCAACCAGCTTGTTGCTCACTGTATGTTATTATTCTGTTATTTCATGGGCTTTTTTTTTTGTTTTGCTTTTTGATCGGGGCTGAACTGACCTGTATGAAAGGATGCTGTTTCTTGTCACTTGGTGGTACTTTTTATGTGAAGATTGTCTATTGCTGTTTTATTCCAGTCTTTTCTACCTCAGGTGTCCTCTAGAGTTTTCTTCTACCAAAGTTCAATTTCTCAATATATATATATAAATAATTATATATATAAATATATATTCTTTTATTATAATTTTATATCTCTCTCTTTTTTTTTTTCTTTTTTTTTCCTCAAAGATCTCCAGGGCTTAAGGGCTAACTTATATTAGCTCCTTTTATTGTGCAAATACATCTCTGGGTTCAGCGAAAGAAAATTGAATTGGCTAAAGCTGTATCTTTTAATCCTGTGTAGCTTTTGTCAAAAATGTTTTAATTATTAGGTTTTTACCCCATTTGAAACATTTTATAATGAAATCTACCTATTTTGGTCTATATAGCAAATAAAACATATAGGAAAATCTCTTTCTCTCTGCCTCTTCTTGTTTCACATTTTGACCTTTTCATCTCAAGCGGGTTTTGACAACACATAAAAGATGTGCTGATTACATCTGGTCAGATCAGTGTAACTATGGTGTCTACAATATAATGTGATTTATAGTGAGAAATGACAGCCATAACGTGCCTAACTTCCATTCGTGTAACTTCACTCAGATTTATTGTGTATAAGATGGGCTGATTGTTCTGTGATGTCTGATATCAGTATAGTATTTGATCGAGAACATTAGCTGCCCTTGAGTGGGTTAACTGTCAAGTGTCTGTTACTATAAAGATGAACATCAGTACAGTCCTCACCATGTTTTTTGGTACAAACTGTAACTGACCGTGTAAAACTCTGAATGCATTCTTAATGTCCTACTTTTTTAGAAATTAAAAGTACTTCCTAGACTGCAGGATTTTCAAAAATTAGGATTATTTAATTCGTATATAAGACTGCGGTTGAGTTTTTATTGGTTTAGTTGTGCTCCTCAAATCTGTTTTGCACCATTGTTTTGATTGCAATCAGATTGACTGAATGTTAAGAATTTAATCAGTCAATCAGCAGACATCGAGACATCGAGTGAGTCGTCTTCTATTTGTTTTTATCTGAATGCAAAATATTTTTTTTATACTCATAATCAACATAAATCAGTCGGTGGGGGGGGGGGTTATAACGTCAGCCTTAATGCTGTGTAGTTCATTGCATCATAAAAGACGTTTAAAGCATTCACAAACAAACTTTATTAGTTTATTATCATTTGTGAGGTGCTTTTCTATGCTAAAAAAAAAAAAGAAACTTCACTTTTTTTTCTTTTTTTTGGTGGAGAAAATGAAGGGGAAATGCTGCTGAAAAGTGGGTGGTGTTCTGTAAATCAGTCTGTAAGGATGAGATGCACTTTATACTTACAGCAGCTGTTGGACACAAGACACTCGCTGCCTCTTTTGACATCCACCTGCCCTTTGTTCAGGGAAACAAAGCTCAGAAACCTGCTCAGTTAGCCTATTGAACTTTTATGTTTTTATGTTACAGTTTGCTAGAAATAAAAGCAGTTAGACACTTCTTAAAAATGCACTTTCTGAAGCAAAACACAAAAATTCACAGGAACTGTAGTTCATCCTGGGCTGAAATACCTGTCTCTAGGTGCCAGAAGTTGGTTGACTCCATGCAACGCAGATACGCAGTAGTTATCAATAAGAATGGTTATGCACCTAAATGTGACCCTGGAGCACAAAAGCAGTCTTAAGTCACTGGGGTATATTTGTAGCAATAGCCAACAATACATTGTATGGGTCAAAATTATCAGTTTTTTTCTTTTATGCCAAAAATCATTAGGATATTAAGTAAAGATCATGTTCCATGAAGATATTTAGTAAATTTCCTACTGTAAATATGTCAAAACTTCATTTTTGATTAGTAATATGCATTGCTAAGAACTTCATTTGGACAACTTTAAAGGTGATTTTCTCAATATTTTGATTTTTTTGCACCCTCAGATTCCAGATTTTCAAATAGTTGTATCTCAGACAAATATTGTCCGATCCTAACAAACCATACATCAATGGAAAGATTATTTATTCTTTCAGATGATGTATAAATCTCAATTACAAAAAATTGACACTTATGACTGGTTTTGTGGTCCAGGGTCACAAATGTTAATTCAGTAATTTTAACTGAAGTTTAAACATTTTATTCTGTTTATAATATAAGTGTTTGAGTTTCAAAAGAAAAATGTGGACTGCTTTTTTTCTGAACAGATTAATTAACAAAGACTTGATAAAATCTCTTACTACTTTGTGATTTACAGTTGAATGTGTGGTGATTACAATACATTAGAAATATGGAAATAAAAGCTATTAAAAATATTTGCACTATTCACTTTCATTAACACTGCTAGCCTATTTATTTGAAACGATAGATAGATAGATAGATAGATAGATAGATAGATAGATAGATATTATGTACTAGACCACTTCAAATGTAAAGAAAACACAAGAGTGTGAACAAATTAGAAGCATTTATCTTTATTGATTTAGTTTCTGTGAACAATCAATCTCTTCCATCACTTTAGATAAAATATTCAAACTCTGAGCTGTTGTTATAGTATTTAACACTAGTTTACACTAGTAACATCATTCTCAAGCTGGACTGTTAGGATGAGGGAAACTAGACATTTTTTTCAAAATATATTTTTAAAAACCTTCACGTCTATGATTACACTGTAATTCAGTGAATAGTTAACAGAAGTGTGGCGACCTGATTATGTGCTGATCCTCCGAGGTGATGCACTTCATCGCTCAATCTCCTGTAGTCATGGAAACATTGTTACTCTTCCCTGCCGATTCGCGCAGAAATGGCGAGTAAATCAGACGCGCGCTGTGATTGGCTGCCGCTCTCTCACCATACACCGTCACTCACTCACACCATTGAACCACTATGCGCACCTCGCTCGCGACCCTCCTTTCTCGACCGCTTATTGGCTGAGGACTTAAAGGGGCGGGAGTACAAGACCTTCAGAACACCATCTGTGTTTTGATTGGCTGCGTGGAAAGCGCTCCAGAAACAGAGCGCGCGCTGCACAGGTATGGTCCGCTTGCCGTGTATAAATAGTGTCTTTAATACCGCGTTCAACAAGCGACTGTCACCTGAAGAACTGAACCCAGCTGTATAGGTAAGTCCAGTCTAACACCAATTTATTAAATACCGAGTTAACCTTGATCTAAATTACTGCTATAAGAAAAGTTTCCTTTTTCATTATATTTTTAATGCTAGAATGACTGATCTCAGTAGACTTAATCTCAACAACAGTCCAGTAATCTTAGAAGATTAAAGATAATGTAGGTCTAGATAATGTCTTTTATTAATAATAATAATTATTAGTATTATTTTAGTTAAAATATTTGTGCAACAGTAATAAAATCACCTTCAATTTAATATGAAATATTAAATATTAGGATTAAACTGTCAGAAAAAAATAAATAAAAATTTCACTGATTGTGCAGCTAAAATCTGTCCCTGCAACAGGCTGATCCTCCAGTCTCATTATTCTGCTGTCAGACTAGTGACTACTAATGTTAAACAGCCTACTAAAATAGTAAAAACACGTTACTTGAATATATTTTACATAAAACTAAGCACAGATTTGTACATTTATATGGTAAACATACATATCATGTTGTTATTAATTTCTCCACATCATCTAAAAAAATTATTCGCATTTAATAAAATGTGACACTGGACCACAAAACCAGTCATAAGTGTCAATTTTTCAAAATTGAGATTTATACATCATCTGAAAGAATAAATAATCTTTCCATTGATGTATGGTTTGTTAGGATAGGACTATATTTGGCTGAGATACAACTATTTGAAAATCTGGAATCTGAGGGTGCAAAAAAATCAAAATATTGAGAAAATCGCCTTTAAAGTTGTTCAAATGAAGTTCTTAGCAATGCATATTACTAATCAAAAATTAAATTTTGATATATTTACAGTAGGATATTTACAAAAATCATCATCATGGAACATGATCTTTACTTAATATCCTAATGATTTTTGGCATAAAATAAAAATAAATAATTTTGACCCATACAATGTATTTTTGGCTATTACTACAAATATACCCCAGCGACTTAAGACTGGTTTTATGGTCCAGGGTCACAAAAGTTAAACTAAGGCAACACAAAATTGGTTAAAAACGCTTTAGTCATACATTATTCAGATTAGTATTAAAGCGTCCCGAATATTAGAATTAGAAATAGTGCGCTCTGCGTTAAAAAGTTCGTGCTTACTACATACTTCGATGTACGGAGTTTGAAGTACGTAGTAGGCATTGCGTGAACTGAGACGCGCTCGTGCGTAAGCGGAAGGTCCGTTCACATTCACTGCTCGACTGCACACTTACCAAACATCTGACCTTATGAGATCTCCGGACGGCACAGCTCTCCGATTCTGACAGCCCAGTTACAGAAACTAATATATGATTGTAAGGTAAGAAGGAGATCTCCTGGATCTGAAGGGACTGGTGTATATGTCGGTGCTAAATGTGGTGTTAGCGGTCTGCTAGTGACACATGTAACGTTAGGCGCGGTCATCAGTCACTCAGCTCCTCTCCACAATTATTACAACCTATGAGATACTTGCACAGTTTGCGTTTGTTAGTTATTAATACACTAAAAAGGAATTATTATTATCAAGCGAGCCATCAGAGAGCAACGAAAGCTGTTTCCACCAGCTGTTAGCAACACGACTAACCGTTATATTCGTAAACACATATATGTAGTCAGTGTAATTATGTTATAATGGGATGATTAAGAGGCAAAGACTATTACAGAGGAATAATTAGATCATCCTAGTCAAACAAGAACAGCCATTTCTTATTAGTGTGATTCATATTGACTGAAGTCAACCAGTTGACAGGAATATGACAAACTATTAGCTGTTTAACCTGCATGCTATGTCTGTAAGCCTCTTTAAAGTTTGTCCCAAGATCACATAATGCTGAAAAATGCGTTTGTTTCTGGTTATTTCTAGTGAACTGTTTTTTTCCCCCTGCATGTTCTCTGTGTAAATAAACGCTTACCAGTAGTGTTTACTTGTTTTGTTCCACATCGAGTGGTCAAGTGTGTTTACTCTTAGTCAGGCTGCTCTGTGGAGCCATATCTATGTGGGTTAAAGGTAATGTCCTTCCCCAGCTGAAGGGTTAATCTCATTAGAGGAGAGGGTTAATCACTTCCTAATGGCTGTGACTCCACTCTTCCTTATATTTTGTCTTTATGATGTTGCACAGATACATTGTGTGTCGATTAACAGATAAAATTGTTTTTGTGTCTCATTTGTCGTAGTGTTTATTTATACACCAGTAGTAAGTTTAGACTAAGATTTTTTTTATGTTTCTGATTTTATGTTTTTCTATGCTCACCAAGGCTGCATTTATTTGAGATATATAATTGTTTTCTGTTTGTAAATATTTAATATATTTCTGTGATCAGAGCTGTATTTTCAGCATCATTACTCCAGTATTCAGCGTCACATGATTCTTAAGAAATCATTCTAATATGCTGATTTACTGCTCAAGAAACATTTCAGATCATTAGCAATGTTGAAAAGAGTTGTGCTTAATATTTTTGTAGAAACAATGATACACTACTACTATTCAAAAGTATGGGGTAAAAAATAGTTTTATTCAGCAAGGGCATATTAAATTGATCAAATGGAAGGGTAAAGACATTTGTAATGTTACGTGAGATTTCTATTTTGAATAAATGCTGTTGTCTGAACTGTCTTTTCATCAAATCATGATGATATTGAGCAGCAATCAGCATATTAGAGTGATTTCTGAAGATCATGTGACACTGAAGACTGGAGTAATGATGCTGACAATTCAGCGCTGCGTCACAAAAATATATATTTAAAAACAAATAAATAAAATTGAAAAGTGTTATTTTAAATTGTAATAATATTTCACAATAATACCGAGACGTATTTGAAAAACATTAAAAATCATAATTATTCCAAACTTTTGACTGGTAGTTTGTATCTGCATTATAAGCAGTGAATATATATATATATATATATATATATATATATATATATATATATATATATATATATATATATATATATATATATATATATATATATATATATATATTAGTGGTGTCAAAATTAGCGCGTTAACGCATGCGATTAATTTTTTCTGATTAACGCGTTAAAAATATTTAACGCAGGGGTGGGGCTAGGGTTGGCCACCCCATTCGCAACTGCTGTCTCTGTCTCTTTTTTCTTGAAAAGGATTGCGTTTATTTAGATGCAGAACGTCTTTATGATCACATCAAACGGGAGACGTTTCAGACGCGCTCTAACTTCGCCTCCGCGCCAGGCGTGAGTCAAACGAGCGCGGAAAAGATACTGTGCTCGTAGCTCGCGCTCTTCAAATACACGCACAAAGCTGCCGGCGCGCTGTAGCCTGTATCATTTCATATCAAACAGCGAAAGAAACTACGTGCATGCAATGTCCTAGTTATGCCGTCAGTTAAGGCATGAAGTTACCAAAAAGGCGATTAAAGCCGCCTAAAAACTGCGTGCATGCATGCAATATGTTATATATGCGTCACATTAAGAACATGTCTCTGAAATTTTTTTAAAAACTGTCCTGAGGCACCCCAGCACTGTCTCCCTCATCTAAAACACCCGATTCAACTCGTCCGCTCATTAGTAGAGACTTTAAGACCTGAAGTGGGTCAGAAAAGGTAAAGAGAGTTTCATGTCAGATCCGCGTCACGTTCAGCAGCAGCAGCTTTTAAAGCTATAGCAGGCAAATAAGCTAATAACCAGCTGCTGTGATGTCTATTAATCCAAGAACCAAAGAAAAAAAGAGGAAATCAATAACTTTTATAGCTTTAAGGGGTTCTTCTATATTTAATTTAGAATTTAGAGTTTGGTAAGTATTCATTTTCTGTATATTTCTGCTGAAGGGCACAAGTAGCTAAATATGTAATTTATTATAATAGGTTCATGTGATGATTGTTTTAAGTTCACTTTAATTAGAAGTTAAGTCTAATAAATGTTAAAATTTATAGATCTAAATTATACTGTAATGCTGACTGGCTACAGTCAGTGGTTAAATATTCAGGGGAAAAAACTATTTTATAGAGACATCAGTAGTATTGATATCAGTGATGCTGGCCTTCAATCATAAAAAAGATGCCATTAAAGAAATATTAAAAATATACTGTCTTTATGTTGTTTGTACATTGTACATTTGAAGATTGAATGTAAAATTATTGCAATATAAAAGTATATTTAAAAACTTTAATGTTAGGTGGAATTAATGGCTATTAATTTTAGAAAAATGTGCAATTAATTAGTTAATTTTTTTTTAATCGATTGACAGCACTAATATATATATATATATATATATATATATATATATATTCAAATTGAAAACTGTTATTTTAAATTGTAATAACATTTTTAATTGTAATCTTTTTACTGTATTTTTGATCAAATAAATGCAGCCTTGGTGAGCATAAGAGACGTCTTTCAAAAACATAAAAAATCATAATTATTCCACACTTGTGAATAATATCTGCATTAAGCAGTGAACCTGTTTTCTTAATATCAAGTATATGGGTCAACCATATAGGACTGAAACAGTAATAAACCTGTGTGGGCTAAATGATCAGACGTCTGTTTTAAAGCTTGCCCGTTCTTGTCTCAGTCCGTTCAGGATGCCTGGATCACTCCCTGCTGTTTGTGTTGCCGCGTGGCCCAAGGATGTGGGAATCGTGGCCATGGAGGTGTATGTGCCGTCTCAGTACGTGGAGCAAGCGGAGCTGGAAGAGTTCGACGGGGTCGGAGCGGGGAAGTACACCGTGGGGCTGGGCCAGGCGCGCATGGGCTTCTGCTCGGACCGCGAGGACATCGGCTCTCTGTGCCTGACGGTGGTGCAGCGGCTGATGGAGCGCAGCGGCCTGTCCTACCAGAGCGTGGGCCGGCTGGAGGTGGGCACCGAAACCATCATCGACAAGTCCAAGTCCACCAAGACCGTCCTGATGCAGCTGTTTGAGGAGTCGGGCAACACTGACGTGGAGGGAGTGGACACCACTAACGCCTGCTACGGAGGAACCGCCGCGCTCTTCAACGCCGTCAACTGGGTGGAGTCCAGCTCCTGGGACGGTGCGCTTCTCACTCACACTTCACCCACAAATCATCATTCGTTAAAACAAAACAGCCCACATTTCACCACAAAATCAAAAGAAATATAATTTTGCTTAAAGATTGTGAAGTCTCTTTTCATTTTTTTTCCCACAAAAATTACTGTAATCCTTTAACATTAACAGCTTATTATCAAATTATCAAGTAAGCTGTTAATGTTAAAGTTTTTGGATTATAGTTATTAATTAATTTTGTATTTACTGTAAAAAATTATGAAGAGTATATGAAGAGTTCAGATGCAAAAGCCCCTCTAAGTGCCATCTGAAATGAGCATTTTTATCAGGCTCCTATGTTTAGGTTCAGTAATTTTACTCTAATGGCAGTGTGTAGGTCCTTTTCTATGCAGTTAAAGTAAAATTATTGAACATAAATATAGGAGCCTGATAAAAATGCTCATTTTAGAAAAATATTTCAGATGGCACTTAGAGGCTTTTGCATATATATAGTGCTGTCAAACAATTAATCGCGATTAATTGCATCCAAAATAAAAGTTTTTGTTTACATAATATATGTGTGTATACTGTGTATATTTATTATGTATATATAAATACAAACACATGCATGTGTATATATTTAAGAAAAATGTTATGTTTATATATTAAATATATTTATATATATAATATAAAATATAAGAAAATGAATATATAAATGTATAAACATGTAAATAGTTTCAAAATATATACTGTATGTGTGTGTATTTATATATACATAATAAATATACACAGTACACATACATATATTATGTAAACGAAAACTTTTATTTTGGATGCGATTAATCATTTGACAGCACTTATAATAACTATATATATATATATATATATATATATATAATTTTTTTTTTTTTTTTTTAATTACAATGTTTTTTTTTAAAAAAAGAACTTGGGTGGAAAATATCCTTAATTATTATGTCAGTAATGTTACAATGCAAAAAATCATAATGGTCCTGAAACACGCTTCATTATCTTCTATGCAAAATATTATTTGGCTTTGGTTTTTATTTAAGCTCTTATTATTTGGTGAATTGTGAACATGGAATTCATGCACTAAAAAGACTCTGTGTCCAATATTGCTGCTTGATGTTGAAGTGTTTGCCTGTGGAGCTAATACGATCTGATGTGACAGGCCGTTATGCTCTGGTGGTTGCGGGTGACATTGCTGTTTATGCCACGGGCAGCGCCAGGCCGACAGGGGGAGCCGGAGCCGTGGCCATGCTGGTCGGACCCAACGCCCCTCTGGCCTTCGAGAGAGGTATGAGGCCTGCAGTAACCTCCAGCATTCATGACCTATGTCACAATAACCTAGAGAGACACAACAAAACAGGTTTTGTTATCTTTGTGATAACAAGGTTCAAGTCAACACGTTTATTTCCCACTATATTTACGTAACTTTATTTACCACATTTTATATTTTTTATTTCATGAAGTAAAATGTAATCACTTATTTTAACAGGGCTTCGTGGGACACACATGCAACATGCGTATGATTTTTATAAGCCAGATATGGTGTCTGAGTATCCAGTGGTGGACGGCAAGCTTTCCATCCAGTGTTACCTCAGCGCTTTAGATCGCTGCTACTCCGTCTACAGGAACAAGATCCATGCCCAGTGGCAGAGAGGTGAGCAAATACATCTACATATTCTCAAACTAGAGAAACACATCATTCAGATTGTCTAACATTTATTTATTTATTGAATATGAAAATTGTCAGTATTGACAAATATTTTGCCAAACAGAAAAAAGGTCAAAAGGCATCATTAAAAATCAAAAAAACACATTGGGATGAAAATGTAAAAATTTGGTAACACTTTATTTAAAGCCTTTATGTATAATGCATTATAAAAGTAGTTATAATTCATAAATTATGCTTTGTAATGCACCTTATAATGCATTATATGATCTCATGAATAATTGTAACCACAGTTAATACATTATAACACTTATAAATTCATTGTTACACTATGCATTTTAAATTCAGTTATATTTATTTACAATAAGATATAATGTATTACAAGTTACAACACACATTATGAATAATTGTAATGCATTTTACTCTTTAATAACTCTTTATAATGCATTATACATAAAGGCTTTAAATAAAGTGTTAACAAAAATTGTCAATGCTTTTTCTCATAAGAAGCAATTCCTCCTTTAATGCGTTACATGCTGTGTTATACCCAAGTAAACCGTGATCATTCATCATGCACATGTTACTGAATGGTAGTGCAGTGGTTTGTATTCACAGTATCGGCCAAAATGTTCTCTTTCAATTTTCAGTGGCCAAACAATCGATGCTTCTCCAGTAAATATGCTTCATGCACTATATTCCAAATCTTCTGAAGCTACAGTAAATGACACATTTGTGAGGAACAGACTGAAATTTAGGTTCCATCTTTCATTTGTTCAGGGTCCATGAATACACATTCCAGCAGTGAACTATAAAAGTGTGTGTAAACTCTGTCATAGTGTCTGATAGAATCGGTTTGTGTTGCTTAAGGCTTCTCTTGCTCGTGTTTCAGAGGGTCTTGACAAGCGTTGCAGTCTTGAAGACTTTGGCTTCATGGTGTTCCACTCTCCTTACTGTAAACTGGTGCAGAAGTCTTTGGCTCGACTAATGCTCAACGATTTCCTCTGTCATCCCAGTCCAAACACAGAGAGCGGGCCCTTCAGCGGACTGGAAGCTTTCAGGTTGGTGATTCGTCTTTAAGAAAGGTCCCACCAAATGAGTGTCACCCAACAGACAGTGACATAACAGTTTACACAGCGGCCACATTTACTGAATATTTATTTAAATTTGGAAAGTGTTTGAAGATTCTTCTCACAGCTGTTTTCCATACAACAGCAGCTCATCTTGTAGAAACCAAACGTTTTAAATTTCTCATTTTTTTTTTACAGAGATGTGAAGATTGAGGACACTTATTTCGACAGAGATGTGGAGAAGGCCTTTATGAAGGCCAGCTCAGAAGTGTTTGAGAATAAGACAAAGGCGTCTCTCCTTATATCAAACCAGAATGGTAACATGTACACACCATCAGTGTACGGCTGCTTGGCTTCGGTTCTCGCACAGTAAGTGCTCCTCGTGCCTCATCTTACATTCATGAGTGTAGATTACAGCTTTTGTGCTTCTTCAGAGCCGCTGTAAATGTGATGCACTAGTGAATTATTTCTTTTTTAAATCTCTACAGACATACACCGCAGCAGTTGGCAGGACAGAGAATCGGTGTGTTTTCATATGGCTCAGGCTTTGCTGCTACGCTCTACTCCATCAAAGTCACACAAGACGCTACACCTGGTACGCACACACACACAGAAGCTGTCTCTATTAGAGTGTCATTACTCTAAACTAGCGTGAGCAGTGTGACTAATCTCGCAGTTATGGTGTAAGAAATTGTCACTTTTTTTTTTTTTATAACAACACAGTTGTTTTTTCTGTAAAGTCAACCCAAAAATGTTTTAGATATATTGTAACAGTGTTACAAAAACACTGTCATTCAAAAGATTTAATGTTTTTTAAAGAAGTTTCTTCTGCTCATCAAGGCTGAATCTATTTGATCAAAAATACAGAAAAAAAACAGTAATATTGTGAAATATTATTGCATTTTAAAATCAGTTCTGTATTTTAATACACTTTAAAATATAATTTATTCCTGTGACACAGTGCTGTATTTTCAGCATCATTACTCCAGTCTTCAGCGTCGCATGATCCTTCAGAAATCACTCTAATATGCTGATTTATTATCAGTGTTGAAACTGTTGTGCTGCTTCATATTTTTTTCAGGATTCGATAAATAAAAACGTAAAAATAACAGCGTTTATTCAAAATAGAAATTTTGTGTTAAAATATACAGTACTATTCAAAAGTTTGGGGTCAGTAAATGTTTTATTTTTTAAAGAAATTAATACTTTTATTCAGGAGGGATGTGTTAAATGGATAAAAAGTGATAGTAAAGACTTGCATTGTTAGAAAAGACTTCTATTTTGAACAAATGCTGCCCTTTTTAACTTTTTACTCAAAGAATCAAAGAAAAAAGTATCACAGCTTCCAAAAAACAATATTCAGCAGCACAACAGTTTCAACACTGATAATAAATCAGCATATTAGACTGATTTATGAAGGATCATGTGACACTGAAGACTGGAGTAATGATGCTGAAAATTCAGCGCTGCGTCACAGAAATAAATTATATTTAAAGTATATTAAAATAGGAAATCAATATTAGAAATTGCAATAATATTTCACAATATTTCTGTATTTTTTATCAAATAAATACAGCCTTGATGAGCAGAAGAGACTGCATTAAACATCTTGCTGATCCCAAACTTTATACATTTTGATGTGTTTTGGTAAATGAAAGGCACTTCATCTTAATTTAGAATTAATATTTACCAACAAATGACATCATGACAAAAACAGCTAGCAAAACTAAATCTCTCCCATGATAATCAACAAAGCTGCCTACGGTTATATAAGCTAGTCATCCTGCCCATCCAGAATTACAGTCTTTAATAACTCATCTTTATTATTATTATTATTAAAGGATCTGCTCTGGATAAGCTGGTCTCCAGCCTGTGTGACTTGCAGGCCAGACTGGACTCTAGAAAGAAGGTTTCACCGGATGTTTTTGCTCAGAACATGAAGCTCAGAGAAGAAACCCACCATTTAGGTAATCGAGCGTCTGCTTGCTTCTCTCAATGATTTTGTCTCCATTCAAATCTTGGATCCGTTTGACGTTGTGATGTTCCTCACATTTCCACAGCAAACTACATCCCTCAGGGCTCGGTAGACGAACTCTTCCCAGGAACATGGTACCTCACTCGTGTGGACGAGAAGCATCGCAGGCAGTACGCCAGGCGCTCGATGAACGATGACAGGCCGCTGGAGGCCGGACTGGTCAGTTCCAGCATCGCAGCTGAGGTATGTTTCTCAAACTGGTATTTGTTTCATATGATTTTAATGTATTGTCATAATAATAAAAGCAAATAGTTTCACAATTTATTGCATTTTGTTGTTGTTCTAGTTACAGTTGAGGTCAAAAGTTTACACCCCCCCCCCCCTTTCAGAATCTGCAAAATGTTATTTTACCAAAATAAGAGGGATCATACAAAATGCATGTTATTGTTTATTTAGTACTGACCTGAATAAGACATTTCCCATAAAAGATGTTTACATATAGTCCACAAGAGAAAATAATAGTTGAATTTATAAAAATGACCTCGTTCAGAAGTTTACATCCCCTTGATTCTTAACACTGTTGTTAGCTGATTGATCCTCAGCTGTGTTTTTAGTTTAGTGATAGTTGTTCATGAGTCTCTTGTTTGTCCTGAACAGTTAAACTACCTGCTGTTCTTCAGAAAAATCCTTCAGCTCACACAAATTCTTTGGTTTCATATGCAACTATTACAGAAAGTTCAAACACTCACTGATGCTCCAGAAGGAAAAAACATGCATTAAGAGCCGGGGCGTGAAAACTTTGAATTTGAAGATAAGGGTACATTTATTTTGTCTCCTGGGAAACATGTAACTATCTTCTATAGCCTCTGAAAGGCAGTACTAAATTGAAAAATATGATATTTAGGAAAAATAATAAAAATGTACACATCTCCATTCTGTTCAAAAGTTTTCACTCCCCCGGCTCTTAATGCATGTGTTTTTTTTTCCTTCTGGAGCATCAGAGAGCGTTTGAACCTTCTGTAATAGCTGCATATGAGTCCCTCAGTTGTCCTCAGTGTGAAAAGATGCATCTCAAAATCATACAGTCATCGTTGGAAAGGGTTCAAATACACAAAAATACTGGAAAACCACAGAATTTGTGTGAGCTGAAGGATTTTTCTGAAGAACAGCAGACAGTTTAACTGTTCAGGACAAACAAGAGACTCATGAACAACTATCACTAAACTAAAAACACAGCTGTGGATCATTCAGATAACAACAGTGTTAAGAATCAAGGGGATGTAAACTTTTGAACAGGGTCATTTTTATACATTCAGCTATTATTTTCTCTTGTGGACTATATGTAAACATCTTTTATGTGAAATATCTTATTCCGTCTTGTTTTGGTAAAATAATTAATATTTTGCAGATTCTGAAAGGGGGATGTAAACTTTTGACCTCAACTGTGTACCTATAGCACTTTCTGATTGTGTTTTTCTGTCTTTCTCAGCATATTCCCAGTCCGCTCAAGAAGATGCCCCGCATCCCAACTGCCACAGCTGGCCCCGAGGTGCTCATTAGTAACGGGGACCATTAAGTTTACCTCTGTGAGGTGCACACAATGAAGACGCTGATCTGAAAAAACGACACGCTAAAAAGGGCCCCAGGACTTCTGCAGCCAGATCACTTATCAATGAGTGAAATGAACCTCAAAGCTTTTTAATGTTGCAGGACAGACTCCGCTCGACCGTCACTGTGCTGAAGATGACAGAGGGTAGTTTGGAAATGAAGTGTTTCTCTGTGGTGAGCTCCCACAAACTGCTGCTCAGAGTCGTCTATGCAGAAATCCTCAATTGTTTCATTCTTTTAAGTCCAAATATCTACCTGTTGGCATTTCACAAGCTCCATGCTGTTTTTTTTTTAAGCATTAAACTAACTCCATCGTTTAAAACAGACGTTTAGGAGAAAACATGGATGTCTTGAAGAGCAGCCCTCGTTGTTTTTAATTGATCTAAACGCTGTGTCTCTCTGTCCTCGTCTTGTTTTTGCTTTTATAAAACTCCTTTCTAGTCAGTCTTATCACCATGGCCATGTCAGGGAAATGTGCCTGGATCACATATTAATGAGCCATAAGCTTTACAAGTTTTAATTACATTCACCTGTACAGTAATAATTGTTTAGTCGCTGCTAAACGGGGCTTCTGTTAGCATTTATGTCCTTGGAAACGAGAATCGTTTATTTGATTTTCATTCTAGCCAAAGTAGATGGTGTTCATTTATATGAACTCAGACGAGGAAATAAAGTCATGACAATTGTATAGAAGATAAAAATGTGATGATAACTTAGTGGCAGTGTGTTAAAGCTATGAAATAATATAATAATCAGTTAAACTGGTAACATTTTTTTGTACAAAAGACAGTTTTGATGATGGAAGTGAGATAAAAAATAAAAACTGTCATCATTTACTCACCCTCGTTTCGCTCCAAACCCATACACTCTCAGAGGAAAAAAGGTACAAAAAAGGGGCCATACTACTTCAAGTGTACCTTAAGAGTCTATATTGGTACCATAAAGGTACATATAAGTACCCAAAGTGTACATATTGATACCTAAAAAGTACCTTTTTTTTGGAAAAGGTACCACCCTAGTGAAAGCTTTTGTACCTTTTTGTTTCTGAGTATAGGACTGACTATCTTCTGTGCAACAATAAAAGAATATTTTGAGAAATGTTGGCAACTAAACAGTCCTGGTTCCCATTGACTTTCAATGTATGGACAAAAAATAAATAAATAAATAAAATAGTAAATGGGAACTGAAACTGTCTGGTTATTCTTCATAATATCTTTCAGAAGAAAGTCAGTTCTGCAGGTTTGGAAGAACATGAGAGTGAGTAAATGATGACCGACTTTTCATTTTTGGGTGAACTGTGCCTTTAACTCACTCTGTATCAACTATTTGTAGATCACAACTAACTCTAATATTCCTCGATCTGTTGAGAAATTGTGATCTGAAGAGCTTATATGATCAAATGTTTGACCTGTGATTGTTCCAAACTACAGAGCACTTCTCAGTAATGATACAACTTATTTAGAGATTTATCGATTTCAGATTTATAGTAGGAGAGAAGCAATATTATTAATACTACGGTATTGTAAATGTGAGCACCTTAACACCTTGATGCTAAATGGTTTATGGCAGATATACTAAGCTAAAAGCAAAAAAAGAGATTGTGCTTGATTGGATAAACACTGATGGTATTTCCTTTCAGAACGTTGTTCAATCCGTGGCTCCATGTTCAAGAGCTCTTCTGCTCCGACTGCTTATCCATCAACTTTGAGAAGCCTTATTCTGAGCATGTACAGAACACACAAATATATTCTGAAAACTCTATAGAGATATTTTTCTTTTTCATTCTGCTGCCAGGACATGTTGACTGTATAGAGTTATAACTTGAAGCAGCCAATGTTTACAAGACGTCTCCCTCAGATCAGTTCATACCAATAATTGGTAAGTAATGTACAGCACTAACTTATATTTGTAGATGGACAAAAACTGGTGTAACTTGCAGAAAACAAGCTGTATAGACAATGTGTATGTGGGAATCTGATAATATATGAACTGAGGATTAAATGTTGATTTGCGGAAGTCTCTGTTTATTCTTTGTCTCTGGAGGTAAAGTAACTCTAAAGTAACTTGTATCTCAAATATTGACATGTTTAACATAGAGCTGGGCACTTGCCTTTGTCAGCGGTTTCAGACGGCGAGTGTGGCTTGTATACAAAGCTGGGTGATATCAATTAATAAATGCCCCTAGAATATCTATTACTTTTGATCAAATTGTGAATAAATCTATTTTTTAATAAAAAATATTTTATTTGAAATTTTAAAGAACAAAAAAATTCTTTGTGATTGAATAATTTTCCCATCAGTTAATGAGTTGGAAATGGG
Organism: Tor tambroides; assembly: GCA_021397915.2. Lineage (NCBI taxonomy): Eukaryota > Metazoa > Chordata > Actinopteri > Cypriniformes > Cyprinidae > Tor > Tor tambroides. Next base: position 48,711 of record JAFVLL020020175.1, on the reverse strand, counting down.
CTGGCAGACAGCTGGCGGGTTATATGTACACAAGCGTTATCTCTTTACCTTTACCCCACAGAAAGGCTTCAGGACACTCCAGGATTGCACCATTCATGGTTTTGACTTCCTGTCTGCCCGCTCATGAACGACACCCACTCTGTGTTCTCTGAATCACTCAGTGCTCCAGGGCACAAGGTCATTTTCCATTTCTGCATATGCTGTGGCAATCCAGGAAGCTAAATGTCATGGCTCACTCTCAAAATATGGTGACAAACCTGGAATAATTAAAGGTTTTCAAATAGTCAAGAAGCTCTATCTAAAAGTCATAAGTTTATAACATACGTTTATTCATTTATATTAATAAACTTTTTTGACTATATTATATTCCTTTTTTTTTTTTTAAACGAGTCAATTGGCTGAAAAACCCTTTGTCCCCTTCGTTTATTATTATACTTATTTTTTAATCATTTTGTTTTCTGGGGTAAACAAAAAAAAATCTAAATATGCTATTAACAATTTATAAATACTTGTTTTGCTTTTTGTCTCAGTGTTTTTGAAAATACAAAAGCCGTCGAGGTCATGCTGACCTCATGCTTTCCATTAAATATTTAGGTTGGAGTGAGCTTTATTTGAAGTTTACATTGAAAATATTACTGTTTTTTATAATTTTGCAACTGTAATTTAGTTTATGGCACTTCTCATTTATTTATCTATAACCAGTGATTGACTGTTGCATTATAATAGTCACATTCTAGCATGTATAGACGGTTTCATCGGGAGCACGCGCCTGGCCCGAAGTTAACTTCCGGTCTGTGTTTGTTTATCATTCTGGTTAGTGGTGCCGACTACAAACGCAGTTAAAGTTAAAGTGATGAGTAATGAAGTTGGGCTCAGGTTGTTGTGCTGTGGGATGTGTTTCCCATACATTTATTTATTTGTGGCGACCCGCCACGATATCAAAACTGACCGATTTTCTTAATTGAATAAACATGAGCACGTAATGCATGTTTAAAAATCAAAACGAGGCACGGGAGTTTTTATATCACTGTATTTCTGAAGGGAGACTGTCTTTAGAAAATGTTCGATGTCATTTTTATTTCACCTTGCATGTTATATGCCTGATAAAGCAGCGTTTGTAAGCTCAAGCAGCTTTTGGCCGCAACCCAGGCAGCGTTACCGGAAACCTCTAGTTCTCTCGCTTTTATTAAAAGCGCCTCTGCCTGCAACAGAGAAATGAATTTGCATTTTTAATAAGTCCGTCTGATTTACGCAGCAAACATATTTTGCTTGTTATCAAAAAATAATCTACTCTATAGGGACTTAGCTGTTGTTATTGATTCTATTTGGATGTCTACCGGAAGTTAAGTTAGGGCCACAAAAGCGCGCATGCGCAGTAACGTTTGTTTATGTTGTTGCCGTTGAAACCGTCTATTCCAACAGCTCATTTCCACCGTTTGAATACAACCACATGCACTTCCAAAAAAGTTGGGACATTTTGTAAAATGCAATACAAATCAGGAATCTGTGATTTGTTCACTCTCTTTAACCTGTATTTGACAAAAGTACAAAGAAAAGGTTTCCAATGTTTTCACTGACCAACTTTATTGTATTTTGTACATACATTGTAACACATCTTGATTTTGATGGCTGCAACACACTCTAAAAATGTTGCAAAAACATAGAGGCATGTTTAACATATATCAACTATCCTTTTAAGTACAATGTTTAATTGTTTGGGAATTGAGGATGCTAATTATTAAAGAACAAGACCTGGCATTCTTGATCAAATAACCATGTGGACTTCCCATGAAAGATGATGGTAGTAGATGTCTCTGAACAATCCCAATATATGCCTCCATGTCACACATACTCCAGTGCTTTTGCTTCTGTCGCTGATGAAAGTATGGATGGTCCCTTTGGTCTTTGGGACTGAGAACTCGACGTCCATTTTTCCCAGAAACAAGCTGAACCATGGACTCATCTGAGATGAGCTAAATGACAGTGGTTTTCTGAAGTACTCCTGAGCCCATGCGGCTATATTGACGGTTTCTTATGCAATGCCATCTGAGGGCACATTCACATGAGCTTTCCTGCCTTGCTCTTTCTCTGGATTCCCTGAATCTTTTCACAGTATTATGTATGGTACTTGGTGAAAGACCATTCTTTGCGATTTTGCATTGAGAAATGTGATTTCTGATTTCTTTGACACTTCTTTCATGAAATTTGGCACAAAGTGGCTTTGCTGGCAAAGACTGAGATGCTCTTTTATACCCAAACACGATCCCCTCATCGATTACCAGTTCACCTGCTTACTGTGAACTGATTCAAAACAGTTTAACTTGGATATTCTATAACCTTTTCACTTTCATTTTTCCTCTGCTCCAACTTTTTCTAAGTGTGTTGCAGCCGTCAGCATCAAAATTTGCAAAACACAATTAAGCCGGTCAGTGGAAACATTGGAAATCTTTTCTTTGTACTTTTGTCAATTAAATAAAGGTTAAAGAGAATGAACAAATCACAGATTCCTGACTTCACTGCATTTTACAGAATGTCTCAACTTTTGGGAACTGAGGTTGTAAATAGCAGAAGGTGGTAATTGAAAACATGATGCTTTTCAAGTCATCATGGAACTGGGGGGGCGGTTTCCATACTTCTGCATTCAATAAATTTGAATTACTGCTTTATTTGGAAATGACTCATGTCATCCTTGAAAGGAAAGTGAAAGGAGCCCTTTAAAAGGAAGACTTGGATGTGGCAGCTGCGTACAACATTAAGTGTGTAGGTAACTCACCTCAGAGACCCGCGTGCTTCTGTCTGCCTAGAAATGCTCAGTGACAAGTGCCAAAGTAGTGCTGGAGATTTTTCAAAGAAAATGGGTTCACCTTGTGTTCCCAGCCTTATATCAGCCGGTGAAAATATAAACTACGCCACCAGTTTGCACAGCAGGTGAAGTCCAGATTGAGGAGTCTCTGAGGACGAGAAAGGATGATTTGCTGATGTTTGGCATAGAAAGGGACACTCCTTTCACAAGAGGAAGTTCCCAGCATCTTTGAACAGAGGCTTTCCAACACAAAAAAAGCCAGTTCACAGTTCAGCATGCATTGAAAACGGTACACTATAAAACAAGATTCTGTTTAACAATACATTAACACAAACCAATAATAAAAAATACTAAAGCATTTATTAATCTTAGTTAATCTAAATTAAATGTTAATTTCAACACATTTTTAAAATAAAAAGTTGTATCTGTTAGTCAGTGTTGGGAAAGTTACTTTAGAAATGTAATAGGTCACTAATTACAAGTTAGTTACCCTGTTTACAATGTAATAAGTGGTGTAATTTCTAGTGTATGTTTTCAACTGTTAAAGGTATCATAGGTGATTGTCTTCAGAAACATTTTTTGTTATTCTGGTTGAAAGTCTCTTCACATCCTGATAGCAATCATTAAGTTAAGTGGTCTAAATGTATTTATCTGTATTTATATATTCTGTGGAAGGTGTAGGACCAAGAAATGTTCGTCCAATCAAAACTCTCGGTCCGAGCGTTTTAATTTTCTCTCCTACCTGCCTGTCAACGTATGTATTTGCTTACCTCTGCGCACCCTGTTCGCGCAGACACGACACGTCATCAGCGCGTTCACGCACGCTGTGCAGACAGAGCGAGAATGGCAGGCAAACATCAACAACCCGATCTTCCTTCCTGGTATTGTAGTACTTTTACTAACTGTGCTATAAAGTTTTCTCACCGGTGAATGACACATGATGTAGCCCAGCGGTTCCCAATTCCAGTCCTCACGTCCCCTGCTCTGCATATTTTGCATGTCTCGCTTAGTTAACACACCTGAATCAGATAACCAGCTGGTTAGAAGAGAGCTACGTGCATGAACTGTGTTCCGATTGACATGCTCCCTACACAGTGTTCATTGCTCCCTACTCCCTGAGCAGGGGAAATCCGTCGGAAATTTACTTCACTTCGGAACATTCATTCACGGATTTGCGCTGCGCAGCATCTTCACACACAGACGAAACTTACTAGAGAAGTGTGACATAATATACCTCTGTAAATAAATACCATTTAAATTCACGTCTAGCACACTTTAATGCCCTTTGTATGGAACATATATGCTTGCTTTGAACTGGACCGTTGATGTAGCCTATTGTAGTAATTTAATGTTGTCTCTGGTATTCTGCTCTTTGAGCGTATGTGTGTTCAGGGGGCGTGGCTTTGGACGGCGATTGCAGGGAGGGTGGGACATTTGCTTTCAGTGCTATCAGGCTAAAGTTAGCATTTTCCGAGATCTCCAACGGCACCTTTAATCATTTTGAAATGCTGATTACTGTCAGACTTTCACAATCCTCCATCACTTGAATTAAGATTAGAAACATTTTAATTTTATAGCAGTCACCACAAAACCAGACTTTAGCACTTCTTTTTACTTTGAGATCGCTGTGAGGTTAAATACAGATTTACATCATAACAAGTTATAGTTTAATAGCTATGATGCTGTTTTTGAACCAAATCTTTGCATAGTTAAACACTGGCATCTAACAATGCCTTGGAAAACAACAGTTAATCTTAAACCATATACATATTCAAATAAGAGTCCTAAACTCCAAAAACATTGGTGTCTCATATTTCACAGCAGTCAATGCAATTTGGGAAGGAAATCAATATAATCTCCATGTGTGTGAAAATATTCAGATGTAACCCCTTTGTAATCGTTAACATGTTCATAAGTAACTGCAATTTAATTACACATTTTTCACAGTAACTGTAACAGATTACAGTTACATTTATTTTGTAATTAAATCACGTAATTCCGTTACATGTAATAGCTACTCCCCAACACTGCTGTTGTCATTATTATTTAATAGACCTGATCTAACAAGAACAGTACTGAGAAGTTTTCACTATTGAGGCGTAAACAATATATGCAACACAAGATGGTGCTATAATCATGATGCATGTTCCGCTCCCAACATTTAAAGCTAAATTAATAAAGTAAAACCTTGTTTCGATTAAAAATAATGCGGAGTCTCTAATTCTTTAAGCCTCTAAATAATTAAAACTTGTCGAAAAGTATATTTTATTGTCGTAACATAAACCAAAAAGTGTAAATTTACCGTTTTAATTTCCTGCATTCTTACACTGTGTAGTTTTCCGACCGTAGTAAAGTAATTACAAAGAAGGATAAAACAAAATGTGAGTAAATAATTTGAGCGGCCTGAGGCGAGTCTCGCGGTGCGTGGGTGCGTGCGTGCGCGCTCCCTGCAGGGTGGAGTTTAACACAGCGCCTCAGAGCAACGGTGCAGAAATCACTTCTGTTCTGACATTACATACCAGCATTTACCCAACACAAACTCTCTGCTGGGGGACGGGGATTGTTAACATACTGCTTATTGTCCGAGGGTGGACAACTAGTGATCAAAGAAAGCTGAGGTAAGAACTAAAAACTAATTCGACACACTTGAGCTAAAGCTGCTAAACTTTTTCAAGGGTGGGAAGTTTCCTTCCGATGCGAAGATCTTAAAAACTCAGATATGATAAACAAAACGACATTGAATCTACGCGTTAATAAGAGGTTTGGGATTTCAAGAAAACGCCTTTTATTCTGGAGAAGCTGTGAATAAGGCTTTAGAGGAGACTTAAGCTCATAAAAGTTCACTTTTTTTCCTCCTCAGGCGAATATGCCGCATAGTTTATAACGGAAGAAACGGCGTTTAACGGTTAAAGCGCTTTCAAAGTACATTTTAAAAACACGTTTGTCTGTTCTTCACTTTAAGTGGTTTATTATGATGGCCTACAGCTTTGTAAACTCTGAAGTGTAACAGTCACACGTTACGGAAGGATTGAAGTCTTGAGATACTGTAACTGTAAAAACTTGAGGAGAAACGCGGCCTACAGCGACTGGACTAACGTTAGCCTTATTAAAGCAGATGGGCTGGTATTCCTGTCATGGTTTTGCTGTGAATCATGCAGAAACACACAGACGGTCCTAATATGTCGAAACGGATGTCAGATTATTCCATATGTTTATGTTCACTGCGAAGTTGTGACAGTTCACAAGTGTGGCTTGTAGAAATGATATTTTGGCAAAGAATGTGTCCGTGTTGGTTTGAATCATTTGGCTTTTGGCTTTTCTTTTGCAATGTGTTTGAAGTACAGAGTGCTTTGATAGAGGAAGTTGTGCTGGAGGAATATGCGCCCTCAGGGCTGACATAACTGAGCTCAGATCGGGTGTGGTGAGAGACGTGAAACTTGCAGGAAGAAACAGTTGCATGACATTATTGAAGCTGTTATTCATTTAATCCAGGGTTGAACCTAACTGTCCTCCCCTATTCAGAGATGTTGCACTAGTTTCTGAGCTGTTGTGGCTTCTGCTCTGAGCAGCAGTGTGTTGCTGCTTGAAAGAGCATTCAGTTCAGTTACAACTCAGAGGCTCTTATCTGGACATCCCATTCATTTCTGAAGTAGTAAACGGGTTAAAGGATCCCACACCATGCTAAAATCTTGTCACTCTTGAGCAAAAGCTGATTTAACAGTGTAATGCATTACATATGTAATAACAGTGAGAAAATGTGTCATATAAAAGTTTATTGAACCTTTAGACAAAATATACAGAAACATTTTTAAAAACTGTGAATGTGTTTTATGTCATATTTGATACATGTAGTATGATGTAGTGAAAATATGAAGTACATAATTTTAATTCAGAGCAAAAAGTATAAGAAATTCTGATAGCTTGTAATGTAAATCAATGAGATCTTTATGACTGCTTACATAAAATACATAGGAATATCAGTTGCCAGCCACTCTCCCAATAATATTGTATTATTATTAATAAAAAGATATTTTAATGCTTAATTTTATGATCAATGCTCTGCAGAGAGATTAACAAGTGAACATTCCTCAAAATGTCTGATGATCATTCATGTTTATCATAAATGTGCATCTTGAAATATTAATAGCAATATAAAAGTTGTCCTTACATTTACTTTAAAAATCATAAAAGATTTCACAAAAAAGACGTTGTGAGACGTGATGTTTTTACAATTCTACATAAATTATACTAAATATTGTACTTCTTGTTTGCTCAAAAAGTATAAGGTTACTTTTTTTATTCAATAGTTTTTTGCTGGAGAAGTATTAAAAAAAATCGATCATGTTGTTAAGTTAGACGCCTTAGAAATTCATATATCAAATATGATACAGTATGTTTTTTTTATGGTTAGCAATAACCCTGTCATGGTGTTTCTTGGAGAAGATGTCTGCCCATATGTTTCCTGGTATTGTCCTCAAGAAATCCCAAGACATGTCTGTAGTGTTCTTCTTTATTAAAAGCAAGGACACACACACACACAAACACACACACACACACACACACACACACACACACACGAGTCCAGTGCAGTGTGAATGATGCTGCAGACGGGCTCAATGCGGCCAGCAGCGTGTTTCTCTGCTCACACCCCAGCGCGTAACAAACCTGCCATTGAAGGCACACTGGGCAGAATTGTGGTGGGCTTCAGAGACATGAAGGGCCCCTTTGTGTTCAGGGGTCTGAGAGGGTGTAGAGACGGAGTGGATGATGACCTGTTCATCCAGCTAACTCAGTCCTTCATGTCAAGCAAGCACATCTGATCTTCCGTTCACCGTATATGTGGATCAGTCAATGTTTGTACGTGAATAAAAGCCTTAATGAAATCTGTTCATTACATAAAATGATCATGACTCTTCAGAAGAAGCATTTGGATTACTTGGATCACTGGAGTCGTTAAGAAGTGTTTGTGGTGTCAAAGTTTTGGTGGAATTGATCTTTCATTTTAGGGACAGAAATCACAAGGTTTCATTAAAATATCTTCATTTGTGTTTTAAAGATGAACAAAAGTCTTTTTAGTTGAACTTGTAATCTTTCCTGCCACCATCACTGGTGCACATTCAGACTTGCCGTGTTGTGATTGGTCATGTGTCATTGCATTGATGTCTTGATGTCAAGCGTTTAAATGCACCATATTCGGAAGGATATGAATGCAATGAGAGAAAAGCACATTTCAGTCTGTTCAGCATGCAAAGACATTCAGAGTATTTTTATTATACTTCTTTAACAATCCTTTTTTTGTCATTGTGAAGCTATGTTTCACTTCCAGTATATGCAAATGAGTCATCAATACATTCTTTAAAATTTCTCCTTTTGTGTTTCATGGAACAAAAAAAGTGGTGCCAGTTTGGGACAGCGGTGTGAGTAAAGGTTGACATGATTTTCATATTTGGATGAAGTATCCTTTAACCAGGATAGTTCCTGGTTAAAGGATAGTCAGTTTGGTTTCTGCTGCTTTGTCTTCAAGAAAATCAAAGATATGGATAAACCCTGTAGTAATTAATGTGGCTTAAGAAGTGACAGAGTTGAATTGTCTGAATGTCTTGGTGGTGGTGCTGAATTCTTCTGAAGGAACAGGATGTGCTCTGTCATTCCCTGGGGAAGAGCTGCGTTAATAACACTCAGATCAACACACACAACAGGAGCTTTTACTGCTGGGACAAAATGACAATTCTGCGTTCAATGTGGAGCATGTGTTTATAGATTTATATTCAAGTGCTTTTAACAGAGTCGATCCGTCAGTCAGATGTTTAATGTCTGCTAATCGTCAATGAAATCCATAGCACTAGTTTACGATTCCCGCAGTATGTCGGTTTGAATAGGGGACAGGTGTTGGATTTATGTCCTGGCGTGTGCATGGTGGCCTACGCTCGCTCCCGTTTAGGAGATCTGCACTGCTGGTTTGTTTCTCTTGCCAATATTTGGAAGCAGCCATATTTGGTCAAAGCAACTTGGTGTGTTATTCCAGTGGCAAGGGAAATCTTTGGAGGCCAATTCTATTGCCTCAGCCTCTAAAATAGTGACAGTGTATTCGGTCCATTACAGGAAACTATGATGTCTTATAATAACAATTAACCCCATTTGACAGGACAGCGAATAATCGGCTGGAACACACAAATACTATCCAATCTACTCGTGTGTAGAGTTTTAATAGGTAAGTTAGCTCATAACATCAAAACTGGATCTGAATAATTATTCATCAACATTATTGATGCTGAAGTGTTTTTTGTTGTTGAATAAATGTAAAATGTTTTTAGTGTAAATATAGATTAGTGAATGTTTGTTCCTCCTCTTTATCAGTTAACATTTTGTCTGTGCTGTTGTTTTTCTTTATTATCATTTGTTATTATCATAGCCTACATAGTTATATTCACTATTTGTTTTCGTTACCTTCAAATTGCACATTGTTTGGGCAAGATGTGGAATAACAGTTTAGTAAATAATGGATTAAAATTAAGTTATTTTGAAACTAATTTTTTTTTTTTAAATAAAATAACCATCAGATTAATCAATTATCAAAATAATAATTAGTTTCAGTCCTAAACATACAGTATGTCCAACCTAATAGCCTAATACAACCTCTTAACTGAGGAAAAAGGCTGAATTAATTGTCGATTTATCATTGTAATAATGATTAGATCAGTCGACTCTCAAAATACGTAATTGTTCATCGCAGTCACGCTTGAAGACATGACTCAAAAGCTCCACGACCTGCTGTATCTGGAGTTCATGACACACTGCGTGGATGGATGTTGATGATGCTGCAGTGGCTGCTGGAGATGTTCTCATGTGTTTGTAGACTGCTCTCCACAAAGCGGCATTAACAGTGTACAGAGCAGCGTTGAGTGTCTGGATCAGGAGAGGTGTGAGATATTTGGGATGACCAAACATGTCACGACTGCAGTGTGAGCACATGCTTATTAAAGTGTGAGTGGAGAAACTGCTGAGTTCTTGTTAAGTTTGGAGGGAAAAATGTTTAAAAGTGCTTACTCCAATACAACATATATTGCTGATTACTTTTTATCAATACATTTTGTTGTTGAATTATAAGTAGAGCATTGTATTTTCACTAATCTTGTTGAATAGTTTTCTGGTATTCATTTGGTATGAAATGCAATGCATCTTAAAAGGCATTTCCACATAAACCGCCTATGTAGACATCTTACTAAGATTTTGAAACGGAGCCTTTATGCGCACATGTAAATGTGTGATATAGAGACTTTCATATCTGCTCCGGTAATATTAGCTAGAAGCTGTGACGTAACGTTTGTCTCTCAGTGTTAGGAGAGGAGCTCTGTGCTGTAGCTGATGGTTTTTGTGTGTTAGGGAGAGACAACAGCTGCGTTTCTTAGATAGCTGCATAGAAGACGGAAGAGCGACTGAAGACTTCCTGTTTGTGTGGGAAAGTGACCAGAGGAATGTGGTTTCATATCACTGGGCATATCTTCCCATGATCCATGAGATGTCACCTCACTACAGACACATCTGAGGATACAGATCAGTACAAGCTCTAGTTTCAGTAGAGATTTGGAGTCCAGTTCTAAACTCCATGATATTCCTGACTTGCATTGTTTCTGATTGAAAGGCAAATTGCAGTATGTTTTGTGTATTGTTTATTTTTTTAAAGGCAGTTTCTTCACGTTGGTCATTGGTTTGTGTATTTTTAAAGTGAAAGTACCACTATATTGTCCTGATATAATGTATAAGCCACCGTTATTGGGATGATGGCCAAGTGTTTCCTACAAACAAAAGACGGATGGCGTTCAAATGTTTTATCCACAAGAGATCGTATTTCCTGTGCTATTCTATTTACAGTACTAAAGTTTGTTCACATTAAGCATATTAAGCTCATATCAAGGTGACAAGCTGACAAACACACACCTGCCTGTAGGGATGCACCAAAATGAAAATTCTTGGCCGAAGCCGAACAAAATGAAACACTGGGCTGAAGGCCAAAAGCCAAACACGTTTTTTTCGTGCTTTTTTTCCCTCATGTATTTTGACAATTTTTGTTTACCATTGCATAAATTAAATAGCCAAAATGTGCTTTATACGGTTAGCTTTCCAAAGAAAAAATCAATTACAAAACAACAATTTAAAAATATGTACTTAACACTGAACATTTTTTAACATTTCTAGCAGACATTATACCAACAAATCACAATTTAACTTAAAATTAATAAGTTAGTAAAATAATATTTTTTGGCCATTTTTGAGACCCCCTTCTTGAATCAGGTATATATTTTTACTGTACAAATAAATGCAGCCTTGCTGAGCAGAAGATATTACAGATCCCAATCTGAACAATATGTGTGAATGTTATAATAAATGTATTAGTAGAGCTGTTGTAAATGTTATTATCATTATTATTGTCTTACTTTCTTATTTTATTTTATAGAACAACAGTAAAATTACAATACTAACATTTATGAATGTTGATAGAGTTATTGCTTTTTCTCAGATTTCATTTTGGCAGAAACCCACAGGAAGACCTCAGTGCTTCTTTTTGTTGACAACAGCAGATTTATAAATGATGTTTGTCGCACGTATTGCATTGTCACATGCCTTTAAAAACAATTCATAAAAATGTGACTGAACAACTGATGAGTAACACTGTTTCAGCGCAGATTTTCCTCGCGGTTTGGACTTTGAACGCTGGCGCCTCGAGCTCGAGCAGCGCTGTTTGATTACGTGCGTGTTTTAGAAAACATAACGTTCTGCAGTTTATTTGCTAATCGTTTGAGGCCATTTCGTGATTTCAATCATCATACAGTAACCAGCAACAACCACCCCATCCTCTACTCATCGGAGACATGAGATGCAGCGCTAAGCAGTCTCTCGCTGTCGGTGCTTCGTCCTTGTAATGATTTTTGCGTCTTTCTCAGACACTTTTAAATGCTTCCACACTGCAGACATGTTTGCTGCATTAGTGACTGCGTCACGTCATTGTGCGGCACAATTTATTCGGTCAATTTCGGTTGCCGAACATTCAGTGCATCCCTACCTGCCTGACAGATTCCTAGAAAGATGCACTTGCTGCTTATTTTGCATATACTGCCATTAAAGCTAAATTTGCATTGCCATTAGCACCACTGAACCGCAAAACTAAAACAAATACTGAAAGCATTGTTTTCAAAACAGCTTTCAGAGTTCTCCCACTGCCAGCCATTGTTTGAATAAACAGATAGTCAGACTCACGCCATTGGTCGAATCAGGGTTCTTCTGTAGGACTAGATTCATTCATTCATTCATTCAGTACACAACAGAGGACAACAGTGTGATAGATTTTAAATTAGCTGGGTCGTCGGCACTAAAATCCACAAGCTTCGAGAAAATTGGCCTTAGTGGCCGCTTATTGTGGGGCCCGGGACAACATTATCTTTGCCACTTGACAGTGACCCTTATACAAATTGTTAATGAATCAATTTGTGATACATAGAGAAAAGACAGCAGAGATCAACAGCATTTGAGGACACTTGTGAGTGAAGTTGGTCCGGTAGCTGTTCTCAGTGTGTCATGGGTTCAGCTGACTGTGGCTTGCTCAGAGCTGTGTGGGCTGTCTAGTTCAGATATAATCTATAAATACAGCATTTTTGGACTGCTTGTTTCATTGCGTTGTTGACTTTTCACCTGTTATACAGTAGTTCATGAGAAACAGTATGGGTTTTACTCATTTTCTGATCTTCTGATTCTCATCTACACTGATCCTGATCTTCAGAGAAAAGAGCAGCCTATGGCTGCATAATGCTGATAATATGTATAGGCCTATACACTAGCTGTCAAAAGTATGGAATTAAGGCTTTGATAAGGAATAAGTGTGGAATATTCAAGCTTTTTTGTTTTGTTTTTAAAAGAAGTGTCTTATGCTCACAAAGTCTGCATTTATTTAATCTAAAACTGTGATACATTATCATTCAAATGTTTGAGGAAAGCATAATTAAAAAATAAACAATAAATACAAAATAAATAATATAGTTTTATTTAGCAAAGTTGCTTTAAATTGTTCAAAAGTGACAATAAAATCATTTATAATAATAAAATTACTAAAGATTTATATTTCAAATTATTGCTGTTCTTTTAAACTTTGTTTATTAAAAATGTATCACAGTTTCTAGTAAGTAGTATTATTAATAATTGAGTATCAATAACAATTTATTGAAATTGAACTGCAAATCAGCACAATATTACAAATCAGTAACATTTCACTATCACTGTTTTTATTATATTTTGATCAAATAAATGCAGCTTGTATAAGAGATTTTCTTTCAAAAACATTTAAAAATCTTAATTATTCCAATCTTTGTTTTGACGAGTCGTATTCCTATTATATTAATGGATTAAACAACATCATTAACCAGTTTAAAATATTTTATAACATGACACCCATATCTGTTACTTGCCTAAAAAGACCTGTTTCCCCTGGAAATGGCTCACCATCTGCCTATGAAACTAAGTTAACAATTAAAATAAATTTTGTAATCTGCTGTCTGTTTTCCGAAGTCCAGATTATTGTAGCACTAAACGTACACTAGCTATACCTTAGCAGTAGCATTTGAACACACATTAGTCACACATCAGAGCGGATATGCCTCTCATCATTGGTAAATGCCAGATCTTTTATGCAAGATATCATCATCAGATGGTGTTTACACTAAATATGATTATACCAGGATCAGTTTACACACACGCACACGCACACACACACACGCACACACACACACGCACACACACACACGCACACGCACACACACACACACGCACACACACACACACACACACACACACACACACACACACACACACACACACACACGTCTGCTTAGGTTATTTTATGTGTTCACATTTTGGGCCTATTTTCAGTGGCCAGTGTTTCAGTGTATGCCTACTTTTAAAGTGTAAGAGGAAGAGGAACAGAAATCCTCAGTGTTTGCGCTCACATTTGTGACCCTCTCTGTGAAATCCAGGCTAAAGTCTCAAAATCTAATTATGAGATAACAAGCATCAAAGTTGAATTAAATTCACTATGATTTCAATCTGGTTTGAGACATGGTTTTACACAGTCAGTAACAAAGATATCAATGTTACATTTTCACAGCATGTTCTTTACCTTATGAAGGATGGTTTTATATAGAAAACAGTAAATCACCAAAAAAATGACTTTAGCTGGGTTTTCAGACAGGGCCACATGTGTTGAGGCTTTTTGAAGTCTGACTGGCTTTTATCATGGTGCTGATATGGCTGTGGTGCTGATCTGGCTTTAGAGGAAGCTATTCTGTGCTAATGTGTGCAGTAAGATTAAAGCGGCTGGATTTGTCCTGCAGATTACATGCCAGCAGATGTTCAGCGGTCCTGCCGAAGTCATCAGATGCTCAGACCTCACACACTGCTGTGGGAATTCACAGTTTGATGGCACTGCGACGGCTTAAGGCCGTCACACACCGAGCTGACCATCGGCCAATATCAGGCCATCGTCGAGAGCCTGTTGACCTAGTTGTCGGGCTGTGTATCCGCAGTCCCAGCTCTTCCGTTTTTTGAATGACAAACACAGACTGTTGGCATCTGCTGGTATGGAGAGTTATTTCCTCTCACGCAGAAGCAGAAAGGACGTGCTAGTTGGTTATTGGCTGTAGTCTCTGTGGTATGTTTAAATGCATCCTTTTGGCCCAGATGTATCAGTTTCTTTGCCGCTAGTTTTTGCTGTCAATTTGGTGTGGTACAGTGCCCTCCACTAATATTGGCAGCCTGTGTGAACATGAGCAAAACAAAATGTGGAAAAATGTCTGTTGTTTGTCCCTTTGGTCATATTCTCAAAAATATTGTTTGCCCCATTTGAAGTAAAAAAAAAAAGAATTGCATGCAAATGCGACTTGTCATAGCACTTGCATATCGTTGCTCTTTTGTTGATTTTGATTGCTTCCATTGTCCTCATTTGTAAGTCGCTTTGGATAAAAGCGTCTGCTAAATGACTAAATGTAAATGTAATGGAAATACTGAGCTGCATGCATGGTGTGCTTTACAGTTATTTCATGGAAAATAGTATGGAAAAAAATACCATGGAAGTCAATGGCTGCCATCAATTGTTTGGAATAACTTGAAGTTGAGTAAATGATGACAGAATTTTTTATTTATGGGTGAACTGTCCCTTCAAGGTACATCTAAATTGTAAAAGGCACATTATCATCTAATTTTGAATAATTCAGAGGACTTCAAAGGATGTATTGTTTCAAATGTAGAAGAAATCAAATCTGCAACACAGGGCTTGTGTGCTGTGTAAATACATGCTGATTTTCCACATGATTTGACTGGGTGTGTGTGACCGCTGTGTGACACTCACACAGCACACTTCATGCCTAACGGCCCATCAGACTCTGCCCCACATACATACAAAGTTATCATGACAGCTGACTCCATCCTGTAGTGAACCGACATGTCACTCAGATCCGAGACGCTGCAGCCTGCCAGCAAAGATAGAAATGGTGTCATGGACACATTGAACTCTACATGGTTAAATCGTTGTTTTAAAGTCTTTGGACGCAGGAATTGAGTCGGCAGTGCATGTTAACAGAGCTCATAAAGCACATAGAGCTGTTTTCACAGAGCATTGCTGACAGACCACACCTCACTATGTGTTTTGTGAAACGCACATTGAGAGAACATTCCAGATACATGAAGAAATCAACTGCGTTATAAGTCAAGTCCAGTCAAGTCAATTTTATTTGTACAGCACTTTTCGCATTACAAACTGTTTCAAAGCAGCTTTACAGAAACACCTTAATGCCTTAGAGTCCTCACTGAGCAGTTCAGAGCAGCACAATTATACCGGGGCTTAAATATTCATTATATATTTCCAATTATTCTAATGCTCTTTAAATCTGTTTCGGTGTGTGTTTGTTTTTTTTCACTTGGCATTTCTTGGCATGTCTTCACTTGGCATTTCTTAAACATAACAATTTTAGTAAAAGTTCATATGCAAATATTGGTAAATTGACTGTAAAAACCAACAGGTGTGGTTGCCAGAAATTCACTGTAAAGATGCTGACAGTGTTTCAGGTATTACTGATGGCATATTGGTCTCTGTATATTTTAAAACTTAGTACTGTATATTTCATTAGGTGATGTAATGTTAATATACCAAGCCACTTCTGCTTTAAAGTGTACTAATAACCACCGTAATATTAAAGGTGGTAAATTAGAAGGCCACATGATAAATCAGATTTAATGTTTCATTTCAAATTTTTCAGAGTGAGATTTACATTTATATGAAAAAAAAATCTCATTTTAACTATAGCGATGCCAGTCGTAATTAATCAGACACCAACTGTAGTTCTCAAGCAGTTTAAACATCAAAGATCAAACCATTACAGACACAAAGCATTTCTGAATACTGAACCTTCACTTCTACATCATTACAGCTGTTGATTTGCAGTCGTTTCTGATTGATTTATTGCACTGCATGACATGTATGTGTTTATTGTTCTGCATGTATGTTTATTACAGCATTGCCTGTGAGAATGTCTCTTCCATTAGCAGTTCATCTTTTGTTTAAGTGTTGTGGTTTTTCCAGAGTATTCCTCAGTTGTTGATGTCCCAGAACTGCTGTACGATTAAAATGTGTGACTGCAGAGACAGGAGGAGTTTGGGAGGAGATGCTGTTGAGGTTAAGTGAGGATGCTGGGCTAGATTATAGATCCAGTGCTCGGAGAGGGACTGTCCACTCTGGGTGTGGAAGACATGCAGAAGAAATGCTTGAAACAAGGGAAAAAATGACACGCTGAATCATGGGGAAACTCCTGTTTCTCAATCTTCTGTCATGTTTAAATGTGTCACTGAAGGCTCTGGATGGTTATTTGCTCTGTAATGTGAATTGATCCAGTCACAGAGTCTATTTTTATGTGTGACACTTGAGATTTGTATGAATGACAGTGGAATCAGGTATTCAAATATTAACAGTTACTACAATATAGGCCGTACAATGAAGAGAGCAGCCTGTGTGTGCGCTTATGTACATGGTCATATAATGTGTGTGTGTGTGTGTGTGTGTGTGTGTGTGTGTGTGTGTGGACATTAATAGCCAGAATATAATTGTGAAAACACATTTGCTGAGTGTTTATGGTCAGTATTCCCATCAAGACAAAATATGAATAAGGTTATGGAAGCTCTGAAATATAACATTGGTTTAGGGTTAAAAAATGTGGAAACAAAAATTAAATTTTTCACAAATATTCCTTAACATTGTGTTACTTTACACATTTATTCGGCTTTCTATGGCAGGAACACTTGCTTTTGACATGAAGGACAGACGCACATTTCTCATACAAAAGTAATTGAATTTATTTTTGATGCTCTTTGGGTTCTTAAACTCTTTTTGGCACAAATCAGTACTACACTGACACTGGTCAATGAGATTGACCCGATCTACTTTAAGATCACGGAATGAGTAATTGACAGAGTTACAGTATACAGTACCGTGATCTGGAGCTGGAAATTTAATTAAAAATATTTATATATATCAAATTATCATGTGGTAATGCCTATTATTGAAAATTTGGTACTTAAAATATATAATATATATAATATATAATTTTATTTTTGAGTTTTCAGCAGGTTCACAGCAAGTCATGACTATGTAATTGTCTTTATAATTCTTAAAAATAAATTGCTAACTTCAATTAGCCGGTACTATATGCACATACTTATAATTAATTGGTCATTCTGTCGTCAAATGTAAACTGTCTAAACTAAACTGCTAAATGTGGACTATGAGGCATTAATATATTCTGAACACTGATATTATGAATTTCTGAGAAGCTGCTTTGAAGCAATGTGCATTGTGAATTGAAATGGACTTGATATAATGTAAAGCGGTCTTGTCCGCTGATAGCCACACAATTGTGTCTGCTGCAGAATAAGTTGCATAGTAAAATGTCTGGTTGGGTAGTATATACCTATTTATACAGAGGTCATATATAGTCATATGTGTGTCTGTGTCATCAACACGCATGTCCGTGAGGAGACCACAGTGAGAACAACCTCTGACCTTCCTCAAGCTCTTTCCGTTCTCTGCACTTGCTCAATTACAGTTCTGGACCTGCAGGAAGCGTGTGTGTGTGTGTGTGTGTGTCTGAGGTCTTGTTCACTAAGGCAGTCAGACAGATTGAATTACGGGAGCTCTGACTGTGATCTGGTGCCTGCATTGTCTGCTGTGACATCAAAGGACTGAGATTTCTGATGTGTACGTGAGGTCTGGGATTTAGTTTGTTGAACCACGTTGCCGTAACTGCAGTAACTTGGAGTAGTTTAGTGAAACCAAAAGTATGTCTCAGTAGTAATATACCACAAAACCCGCTTATGCATTCTGGAGCGTGAGAAACATCACATCACAACGGCTGTATGAATGTGTTTTACACTAGTGCTGCACATCTCAAGTGTGATCAGAAATGTAACAACACCAACTTCTGCAGTATGATGCACATTGTGCTGGTCACAGTATATTTGGCATTAGTCTAATATTGGAAGCAGACAGTAAACTCTTTCAATACCAGTTCTTTTCTAATGTACAGTACATGTTATAATGTTCAGTTTCCCTTGATAACATAAAAATCATCAGCTATTGTACGGCCCAGACTTTCTGATTTGATGCTTTCCTGTTAGCGTGTTCTGTATGTTTTGATGTGCTTCATTTTGTCAGATAGAGGAGTGTGATATGCATCATCTGTGACAATAGCATACTGCATACTATGTTTTTACTCTGGTGTTTGCAGCGTCTCAGAGCAGCTCGATTTGCAGTAAATGTTGCTCCATGCAAACTCCATGTCTGCATTCATTTTGGAACAACCATCTTTAGATACCTATGAAATCTGTTTTAGTTATTCCCAAATTTTTATTTATTTATTTATGTTTGTTGTTTTCTTTTTAAATTTTTCTGGATCCCAATTTTTTTCTGTATTAATTTTTCTGGGCTCCATTTAATGGGTAAATTTAATTTTAGTAATCGTAAAACATGTCTAATTAATTGAAGTCATAAAACATTTACAATTTAAAAATAATTTATTAAAAGTTACATTTTAAAATTAAAATTTAGGGCCCTGTTAAATATGTTTTATGTTTTTCTCAAATTACATTTTATTTGTACCAAATTCTGTATTTTCCATTTTGATTTTTATGGATTCCCTTTTAATGGTTTAATTTTGAATAACCAAAAATCATATGTAATTAAACTCATTTTTTTTATAGTAATTAAATGAATTATGTTTTTTTGTTGTAATATTTTTATTAATATTATAGTAGAAATAATAATGTTTTTGTTGTGTTATTATATTAATAATAATATTGCACAAAATAAGAAATATTACAATTGTAATATATTACTGTAAAATAATACATGGATGAAGCATATAGAAATAATAATAATAATAATTACTATTGTAATATTTCACTGTAATATAAAAAATGGATTGAGCATTCAATAATAATTTCATAAATATTAGTATTATTATTTTTCTTATTGTGTAGTGACATTTGCAATCACACAGTGTTTATCCCAAAAAAATTAAAAAATGCTATTTGCTTTTTTCTCCATAACATGCAGCCCTATTATAAGACTTTTACATTAGACTCTCCGCGATCAGTGTGTGCTGCGTTACTGAAGGTATTTTGTGAGAACTTGACGTGAGTTTGTGTAATTAAAATGAACAGTAGTACTAGATTTTGATTAGGAGATTAGTTATGGCTCTTAATATCAGATATGAGTGTTTATGTAAACTGTTGCTTTGCGTCTCAGTAGCGGAAGTGAAGTTGTAATTGCAGCTTAGGTCAGGAACTTCCTCATCTGGGCCTGTCTAAACAGGGAGGGTTCAGGAACACTATAAGAGAACAAGAAGTAACTCTGACCTGTGCTAGAACTCTATAAGTTGTCGGAATTTGGTTGAACTATAGAAATAGACATCTTGTAAATGTCCTTTACTCAGTTACCTCTGAGTTATGAAGATATTTATAGACAGCTGAAAGTTAGTCACACCCACCAAGCTTGATAAGTCCATACATTTAATTTCTTTACATAAGTATCTGAACTGGACTCATCCACGTTTACTTGTGATTTGTATTCCCTGCTTTTCCATGAGCTAAACAGTCCCTCCCTTCCTGAGCTCAGCTGTAATTGCACAGGATGTGTGTGTGAGCACATGCTCCTCTGCGCCTGCAGATAGCTGAAATTCCCTTTTATGGCAGTGAAGAGCCTTTCAAACAGGAAATGACATCACTGCATGCTGGGCTAGAGCGGGAGCTGCTACTACTGCACTGCATTCCACACCGAGAGACGCCACACGCTGGGCTCCAGAGCAGATGGGGATCGATTCCAGTGAGATCTGTGCTTTGAGTGAATGGAAACTGGTGAAGAATGAGCCGTGCTGTGGTCAGGTCGAGCGTGGGACGAGTTTGTCGTTCTTCAGGAGCATTCGTGTGTGTTTTGTCTGAGGGACACACGGCTCTGCTGATGTCTGAGGGCCGTTACTCACACATGAGTCAACAGACAGACGGTCAGATTCACAGCCGCTCATGAGTGTTGGGTGCGTTTAGGAAATGAGCTGTTAGGAGTATTCACCACAGAAACATCGCAGCATAACTCTAGTCTCCAGTGCCACTAATTGTGTTAAACATTCAATGAAAGGGGTGATAAAGTCAGCACGACAAAACCTCCACTACTTCTGTAATGTGACTAATTTTCGAGGGGAACAGGATGTTAAATAAAATAAAAAAAACAATGCAGAGTTGCACTTCTAACCACAGTACGTAATTCAAATTGTTTGAATCTGATAAGTTAAGGAACAATAAAATGACAAAAGATAATAAACAAATCGAATATTGACTGATAAACATATGGTCAGTAATGATTAAATACACACAGCTGTTCATGTAATGAATAACAATCTTTGTAGTATGTTTCCTCATAGGTCCACAATATGTATCATGATATGTTTATTTTTTATACCCTTTTTTTTTTTCATATTTTTGCAGCTTATATATAATATCAAATAGGCCACGTACACACTGTAAGTTTCAGGAGTGACAACCGCATTTGTAACCATAGCAACATTTTGTCGTCTTGCGGGAGCGAATAAAAATTTAGCCATTTGTTATGTGCCATTTTTTGTCTAAAGACTCTTTTTGTCCGTTGATTTGAACTAAACTACCGCTGACAGACGTGCAGCGCTTTGTTTACGCTCAGGAGGCTGCTTTAGAGAGCGCTGTCTTGCAGTGTTGCCATGTCCTCGTATTTACAAGCGCTTTTAGGCATGTTGTTTGGTCTTAGGCTATCTCATAAAGATAGGCACTTTATAGAGTTAATAATTAAGTGGTCTGTCGCAGATATGAGATATATGATTTTTTATTTTTTTTTTGGTGTTATAAAACATAACGCATTTGGGTGTTTTAGTGTTTTTTGTGCTTGTCCATGTTTGTTTGTTTTTTGATTTGAAGATCTGGCAACACTGACACTTTACCGCAGGGCTCATGTGCGCAGCTAGCCCCGCGTCAGAATGTGCCAAGGTTAAGACTTCTTTCACTGTTATTTTCTTGCATTTCACATACAGACGAAGACACATTTCTGATGTACGTTCAAATACGTCATTAACAACTAGTTGTTCAGTTCAGTTCCGTACACACTGCGTAGAATTTCTGTAAATGCGGTTGTCACTACCTGTATTTTTCGGGAGTTAATGCGGTTGTCAAATGCGGTTGTCACTCCCGTATTTTAGTGAATTTTGTGTGTACAGAACGCGATTAAGGAGTAAAAGGTGAACTGACAACCGAATTTAGTTGCAGTGTGTATGTGGCCATACAGTCTACAATATTTCGCTCAATAAAAACTAGAAATGCCATGGTTATTAATTCAGTTAATAGTAACTGTGAGCAGTCAATTCTGTTTTCATTTCAATTCTTCTGTTCCGTTTAATGGTTTAATGAAATTTTAATAATTAATAAGACTGTCTAATCAATGAAAATGAAATGAAAATTTTAACAATAGTAGCGCTCAGTGAAGGGTCCCCCCCCCACCCCCCCCCCCCCCCCAGAAATTCTATGTTGTCTGTTTATTTTATTTTTTTTCTTGGATTCTGTTCTGTGTTATGATTTAGCTACTACATATTTATTATTAAAAATAGTGATAATCACATAACTGCATGAAACGTTTAAGAATTTATGTGATCTTTTAAAATCAAATCAAATTTAATTTGTAACATTTTTGCCAATAGCAAATGTTTGTTGTGTAGAAATTGTCATAAAAATAAATATTGTTGTTATCTTTACTTTGAAACATTTTACATTTTATTATGCAGTAGTAATACTATTTCTGTCATTAAGCCAAACTGTAAAGTGCCTCTATTATGCTTTGTGGAATATTACCTTTCATGCAGTGTGTCATGTAGCTGTATGTGAACATAAACTGTCTGCAAAGTTGTGAAGCCAACAGTGCACGATAAATAAAGTTATTGTCTCTCAAAAAAAAAGAGTCGGCTCGCAATCGCCTAAACGAGTAGTCAATTCGAATCTGTTACGGCTGTACGTCACGAAGTAATACATTTGCATAATGTCCGCCCACGTTCTACGTCACGAACAGCTTGCTATCACATCTTATAGTTACCACAAACTTGTTAACACTTGACACTTACCACTGAGAAACGTCCTGCTCCAGTCGTGCTTGCGAATCAGTCTCTTGTCGATCAGCCACTTCAACCGTTTCATCATCAGACTCCGGAGCGAAATGGTACAATCGATACCATCTTTTCTGTGTATTGACAAGTCTCCAGGGATGTCATTCCATTACGGCAATGGGCGTTTCGTTTCGGACACGCGCTGTACGCAGTAGACCAATCACAAAGGACTGCGCCATCTGACCAATCACAGCAGCGAGTGCTCACGGAAAGGAGGGGTTTAGAGAGACTGATTCTTCGAACTGTTCGCACGAGTCGTATACGAATCATTTAGAAATGAGGTAAAATTAAATCTATTTTTTGAGAAAACTAAAGTGTTTTTTGACCTTGCATGCATGTAAACCTATTTTAGGAGACTCAAAAAACAATATTAGAAACCTTAAAAATGGCATGATAGGGGCACTTTAATTTTGCTGATTGTAGTGAAGACCTTTGAGTTTCTGTGTGTTGATGCTTGAGTATGTGTAGTAGATAAAACTGCTGCTTATTTACACCCAGAAAATATTTTAATAGCAGTCATTCTGCATTTTAATATTACAGACACTAGTCCATATCACAGTTTGATTGAATATACAGCCGTTTGCCAAATTTTGTGACACTCCGCGTTATTCAGGAAATGCAATTTTTTGACAGGATTCTGCAATTCTGTCAGTGTTTCCACATTGTGGAACTCATAGGGCCCTAAATGTGATTGCTTTTTCTATTTTAGTCTGATTTTCTGAAGTTATCAGTTGCATTGCACCAGTATGCTGTGCTGTAGTGGATGAAGATCTGAGCTGGTGACTAATGACACCGCTGCTGTTCCTCTGTCTGTGGCTTTATGATTGGTTTGAGTCAGCATTACTTTCTCTAAATAGCCAATGGGCAGTTGGCCCAGTTATTGGTTCATGTGAGCTGATGTGAGTGTGGCTCGATCTGTCAGCACTTGATTATCTCGTCAGGCACTGAAGTGAGCCTCAAGGCCTCGGTGTGTCTCTTCAGACAGGTGAGAACTCGTCTCGTCCCCTCAAGACACACAGTGTGTCATTTGTGTTAGGTGTCCTGAGGGGTAGTTAACATGCCTTCTCAGCTTTTGTGTGTCTGAAAGAGACCCTCTTTCTTCATCAGTCATCACACATTCTTGTAGAAAAGCGCACTGTCTGATCTAGAGACTAGATGCTAAAGTCTAGCATAGACAAATTTAGGATTATTGGGTCTTTCTCCAGACAAGAGCTGCCCACTCAGACAGGAAGAGACCGCCAGAATGACACCCCAAAAATGAACATTTTGTCATAGTTTACTCACCCTCACATCGTTCCAAACCCATAAGACTTTGGTTAATTTTTGAAACACAAATAAGGAAATTTTTTAATGAAACCTAAGAGATTTCTGCCCCTCCACTGAAAGTCGACGGCTCAACTAAAACTTAGAAGAATCAAAAAGCTGATAATGGGAGAGAGCCAATGAGGTTTGTTATAGTGTGTGACACGCACACATTTGAGCTTCTGTATTTACCATATTTGATGTGATCTACGTGTGTCGATCATTGTTTAGATGTTTATATAAGCCTGTGAAATCTGTTCATCCATATAAAGTGATTGTATCTCTTCACAAGACTTGGATTAAACGGCTTGTTTTACAATGACACTTACCTTTTTGGATCTATGTTTTGGTAACCTGGGCTTTCAGTGGAGGGACATGAGGTTAAGTAATTGATGACAGAATTTTCATTTTTGGGTGAACTATGCCATTATGTATTTGAAATTCTGAGAATAAAGTGCAATATATTGTTAAAAAAATTTGTTGCATATCTTTAAGTGATTGAATGCCATGACTCTCACAAACTCCAGTGACTGGTTGTGGTTAACAGCACAGCTAGTGAGTGGATCAAAATCTGTCCACTCTGACTCCCGGGAGCTGTGTTTGACCAGCCTGTCAAACAGTACTTTTGAGTCTGTATGTATCAGATCAGAAATGTGTTTTTTTTTCTGCATGTATAGTGAATTTTCTGTGAGAAATGGGAAGTTAACACCCAGCACCAACCAAATGCACCAAATATTTGCAATGGCGCTTCGTAACATGGACACAGCAGCTTGAAGAACAGACTAAAGAAAAGTTTCTAAAGCATGCATCTGTTCAGTAACGTTCTGCTATATGTACACCCACAAAACTATTTTCATAGGGGATGTGCATGCGAGGTGTTTTCACACTTTGTTTCTGGTGTCTTTCAGTGGTTTGGTATATGTATATCTCAATGTTCAGAATTTTGTCTTCCCCTCTTCTTTTTCTTCTTCTTCTTCTTCAAAAAAAAAAGAAAGAAAGAAATCAAAGTGTCAAAGTGAACTTGAATATGTCTGAGTTGTTTTTTTTAATAAAGAAAACTAAAGTGTGAAAAGATCTTAAAAGCTGTCAAGATTTAATTCGAGTTTGGATGTTATTCAGGGTAGCACAGTTATTTATTTATTATTATTATTTTTTTAACAGTTTTTTTTAACAACCCCGTTGTTCAGCTGACAAAACATTTTTCCAAAAACACTAATGATGTAATTATTGTTTTATGTACTTTAGGGGTGTAACGATACACCAGTGCAATGTTCCCTCTAAGCTGCGCGCGCGCGCGGCCGCGCACTTCTTCCACCGCGGCCGCGCAGAGAAATAATGTGCCGGGCACACGCAAAAAAGAGTTGGGAAAGACATTTGATTGTATTCTAGTAAAAACGAAAGAATTACAATGCTCGGGTAAGCCGCTATAGAGCTGGTGCCGCTATAGAGTTAGAACCGGTGAATGCGGTTTACAGGTTTCATAGAAAGAGAATGATGTGCGCCAAATGAGTCGCTGTAGGAACCGAATATTTTAATGGTTGCGGACGAAATAGCTCAAATCGAGAGCCAGTGCAAACGCAATGACATGTGAAATAAAACGTCCTCATGTATTAAAGAAGAGTGGCTTGATTAAGTGCTGGAAATAGCGGATGATGGGCACAGAACGGTAACAAAACTCTGAGACATTTACAGTCACACACAGGTGTATTGTGCAAACCACACTTCATAGGGATGTTTAGATAGCTATATAAGAATTCACGTTCACGTTTTTTTAATATTTAACTTACAGATCTCAGTTTAAATGCTTCAGTTTGTTTTCTATTCTCTTCTATCAGTTTAAATGCTTCATTGTTTTGATATTATGTTGTTAGCTCTACATTATAAACCTAATAAATAATTGACCTTGTTTTTTAATGGAGTCACTTATGCTCATCAAGGCTGTATTTATTTGATCAAAATACAGAAAGAAAAAAAAACAGTAATATTGTGAACTCTTAGGCTATTGCAATTTCTAATATTGGTTTTCTATTTTAATATATTTTAAAATGTAGTGTATTCCTGTAAAGCAAAGCTGAATTTTCAGCATCATTACTCCAGCCTTCAGTGTCACATGATCCTTCAGAAATCATTCTAATATTCTGTTTTATTATCAGTGTTGAAACTGTTGTGCTGCTTAATATTTTTGGAACCTTTTTTCTTTGATTCTTTGATTAGGCTAATAAAAAGTTAAAAAGAACAGCAAATATAAATATTTTCTAACAATATAAGTCTTTACTTTCACTTTTTATCCATTTAACACATCCTTGCTGAATAAAAGTATTAATTATAAAAAATAATAAATAAGAAAAAATTTACTGACCCCAAACTTTTGAATAGTAGTGTATATTGCAACACAAAATGTCTATTTTGAATAAACACTGTTCTTTTTAACTTTTTATTTCTCAAAGAATCCTGAAAAATATCACAGGTCCCAAAAAAATATTAAGCAGCACAACTTTTTCCAACATTGATTATGAATTAGCATATTAGAATGATTTCTGAAGGATCACGTGACACTGAAAATTCAGCTTTTTTTCATAGGAATAAATTATATTTCAAAGTATATTAAAATAGAAAACTTTTATTTTAAATTGCAATAATATTTCACATATTTCACGTCTCTCAGAGTGCGCCAGTACTTTATGGGTTAATAGCTTGAATGTTTAAATTGGCATGAATTAAAATGACGTGCAAGTGACAATCCCGTCAACTTTCTGAAACGCGTGCTTGTCTGCAGCGTGCAGTTCGCTTGCAGAGCAAACTCAATGTGGATATTATGGATGCGAGGCCATACCACTCAGTCCCATTCACTCACACTGTGTGTGAAATTCCGCCTCACAGAAGGTTTTAAAGTGACTGATCTGCTCTGATAATTTGGATTCAACCTACATCAGTGTTTCCTCTAGGATTTTTTCCAGCTGTGGTGGCAGGACTATTTCCCATGGGCCACGCCCCCTCCCCACCCAAGAATCACGTGCACTCAGAATTGAATTTATTATAACTAAAAAAGACAAGTAAATAGTAAGTAATAATGTATGAACAAATAAATTAATGACAAACAATAGCACAAACAAAAACAAGATACAACTTAAATTTGTAATAATCTATTCACCTGTAAAATAACACTGGATAGTGTTCACTGTATAAAGAGACAGTAATGACAGACAGCAGCAGGTTTATTTTAGGCTGCTGTCTCTTTAAGACTTCATGCAGGGATCTGAAATACTGTTACACATGGCTCTATGCTTACTTTTCTTTTCAGGAGCGGCTGTCCTCCTAATTTAAAAAAATTTAGGAGCACCTTCTGATCAATAATCAAAAATTCTGATCAAAAATTAGCCTTCCTAATACGAGGTGATATTTGACTGCTTAAAGTGATTTACAGAGGCATTTTCTTTTTGCCTTTGGCATTTTTCTAATTTTATTAAAAGTATGTCATCTATGTCAAATTCAAAATTCTAATTTAAACAATATAATAAGAAGTAGAATAAGACAAATAAGTTAGCAATCATATAAAATTAGCATTAATAAATTAATTTGTACTACAGAGGTGGCACAGAAGAACACATAAGTGGCTTGTAGGTACGTTTAGTGAGGCTCAGAGGTGGCATGAGTGCAATTAAATTCATAAATTCATGTTGAGATTAATGTTTTAAATATAAAATGTTGAATATAGAAATATTAAATGATTTAAATAACTGAAATTATGAAACTAAAACCACCAGCAGGTGGCGGCATGTCACTGATTTTATCACTGAATCATTCATTAAATTGATTTGTTCGAACGTCTGATTCATTCAGGAATGAAGCAAGTGACATTGTCTGCGTCCCAGTGTGCACACTATCCATCCTAAATTCTGTGTGATATTAGTAATTTTCAATACTATTTTGGGCAGATAGGGTGGATAGAATGCACATTGGGATGTAGGGTGTGTTTATGATTGCGTAATCATGAATCACTGACTCACTAGATTCGTTTAAAAACGCACTTTCATTCATGAATGAAACACCGTTGTGTTTGCTTTTAGAGATGCGCAGCCTCTCAGCTGTTACTGTATTGGAACTATTTTCCTTGATGAAATGGCACAAAATCAGGCAGTAGTGTAATATTGAGACAACGTAAGTCACTTAATATTAACTTCTTGTTTATTGAACTGTTGTATTAATCAATTCTCAGTTTATCGCGATCTGTGGGCTCACAGAATATGGTCTAAGAGAGCGCGCGAGTGAGTTCTCTTTCACTTTAAATAAGCAAGACTCAAAAGCACGTGCACTGCGTCATCTGTCATCGCGTTATAAGCACGGAACCTGTGGGAATGAGTAGAATTATTATTAATATCCGCAATCCCACCCCCGAAACCCCGAAATTCAAGTCCTGCTCTGTGTTCTCTGCTAATTACCCGACTGTGAATGATGCGAGCGGCGTAACCATTTTGTTTCTGAGAAGCTGCAGCCGTGGCGGTGTGGCGGCCTGCCACGGCTGAATGAATGTAGCGGAAACACTGTACATGCTAAAGCATTAATGTTTGCAGGAATTTCCTGCTTTATAATCGCGAAATCTGCGGGAATGTGTAGAATTACGCACGATGCCCGCAAGTTACAGAATGTGTAACTCCTTCTGTGTAGGGTAACAGAGGTGCTGGATTCTATCCCGGCGTCTCAGGCCATAGGTGGGGAAATATCCGGGACAGTTGTTCAATCCACCACAGGCTTGAGTTATTTTAGATCATGTAAATAGTGGCTGGTAAATTAGCTGTAATTGTGAAATGTGTGGCAGTCCAGCGTTGGAATGTGTTATTTTTAGTGTTATTCTGAGAGCTCGTTGTGGCTGTTATCAGTGGCAGAGAGAGTGACAGCGGTAATATGTTCCTCGCGCACATCGATCTATCTCTTTTCCACAGCTGTTTCTGTTTGACATGAGCAAATACTTCACTACTGACCTCTGGACAAACACATCACTGAGACTATTTATTCATTTAGGAGAACAGTAAAAGACTGAAATCTAAACTAAATTTCAGGACGAACATGGTCGTCAGTACTTCCTTTGTTCAAGGATTTCAATATTGTATGTGCATAACCTAATTAATATTCATAATCCTTGCTGTTTTATGACATCACTGGCTTTAAATTGGTATGTTGATTGCCAGAGGACTCTGCAGTCGGAATAGTTTTGGGCCATTTAATACAGCATTGTTAGTTGCCTACTAGGATATACTGTATGCTTGCTGTGTGTCTCACATTGTCTGTGTGAGCGGTGCGACAGGCTCACACTGTGCAGCACTGTACACAACGTACAGTGATTTCTGGTTTATTACATTGAGTGCTTCCTTTAAGAAAAGGACAAATGTGTGTAGTGAGTGCTGAGTGCTTCTGCTTCACTTTAATTTAAGGTGAGGTGATGACCTGCTTAGCCTGTTTCTATGGAGATGACAGAATGAAGAATAAATTATAAAAAGACACAGAAACTTGTAGGTCTTTATGCAAAATAAAGGTTTATAGCTCCGATAGCATTAAGATACTGTGTCATGTATGACAGAAATACTCCTATTGCATAATATTAAATAGAATATAAAGAAATGTATACTTTTATTCAGCAAGGATGACAGGATTGATCAAGGATGACAGTTGTCACAAAATGTTTCTTTCAAATAAATGCTGTTTCGAGTCTGGTATTCATCCAAAAAAAGTTGAAATATCATAATCGTGCCAGCTTCAGACATGTGATGCTATTAAAAGAGGCATAGACAGAGTTTGTATATGAAGCAATAAAAAAACTTCACAACCACAGTTTGTCTTCTTGCTGCTGATGTACTTTGCATTGCCTTTGACTCTGTGCAGCGTTGAAGCTGGCTTATGTAAATGAATCTTTTCTCTAATGCAGTAAGTACAGTGTATACGTATAATACTTTTTTTAGTTTGTTTCCTGTTGCATTGCATATTTATCATGCCTTGTTTCTGCTCTGACTCTCGCAGCATATGTAGCTGTGCGCTGGTGTTTCACACATCTGTCGCCGCAGAGGTCGTTGCACTTTCACACGTGTGGAAACATCAGTATAACGGCTGATGAAGACACATGTAACTCTAGCTCAGCGGTGCTGGGTGTGTGGGACTCTTGCATTCTTCAGTTGGGTCAAGGTCACTGCCTTAAGTACAGGATTCTCTCTGAGGCCGTAAAATAGACTATACCACAACCTCACGTTGATTTTGGGCCAGGGTTTTTGTCCACTTGCTTTTTTCTCCCTCTAGTGCTAGCGGATTTAAATACACTGTATATTAGCCCCTCTATTACTTAGTGCAGTCTTGCCTTTCTATGAAATGAACCCGCATCTGCTCTTTCTTAATGGCATTAAATGACAAATGTGACCCTGGACCACAAAACCAGTCATAAGGGTCAATTTTTTGAATTTGAGCTGAATAAATAAGCTTTCCATTGATGTATGGTTTGTTAGGATAGGACAATATTTGGCCGAGATACATCTATTTCTATTACATCTAAATCTGGAATCTGAGGGTGCAAAAAATCTAAATATTGAGAAAAGTTGTCCAAATGAAGTTTTTAACAATCCATATTACTAATCAAAAATTAAGTTGTGATATATTTACGGTAGGAAATTCACAAAATATCTTCATGGAACGTGATCTTTACTTAATGTTCTGATTTTTGGCATAAAAGAAAAATCGATAATTTTGACCCATACAATGTATTGTTGGCTATTGCTACAAATATACCTGTGCTACTTATGACTGGTTTTGTGCTCCAGGGTCACAAATAGAATCAGTACAACCAAACGTAAATTACAGGTCTATTGCTCAGCCATCACAAACACACCCAGTGGGCTCTTCATTAATAGATTTCCTTGTTCAGCTGTTTCGTTTCCTTCGGTCCAGACACACACGTTGTTCCTGAAATTGAGCTGTAACCTCACAAAAAAGGTTTTCAAACCGTATAATTAAACCATTTAATATGTCAAAACTCATGTGAAGATGCTGATATTATTAGGAAAACTGTCAGGGTAGGATTATGGATGTAGAATAAGGTCATGCAAAATATGTGCTGTATAAGTACTAATAAACAGTCAATATGGTAATAATAGGCATGCTAATAAGCAACTAGTTAGTAGTGAGAATTGGTCCCTATACTAAAGTGTTACCAAAAGTATCTATTGACAAATACTAAAACAAGTCTGACAGTTTTCCTAATAATATCAGCATCTTCACATGAGTTTTGACATATTAAATGGTTTAATTATACGGTTTGAAAACCTTTTTTGTGAGGTTACAGCTCAATTTCAGGAACAACGTGTGTGTCTGGACCGAAGGAAACGAAACAGCTGAACAAGGAAATCTATTAATGAAGAGCCCACTGGGTGTGTTTGTGATGGCTGAGCAATAGACCTGTAATTTACGTTTGGTTGTACTGATTCTATTTGTGACCCTGGAGCACAAAACCAGTCATAAGTAGCACAGGTATATTTGTAATATATACCATATTATGGTATATATTCCATATCAATGATATGGAAACAAATCAAACTATATATTGATCACTCTTTATAATATAAATCATGTGCTTTTATCTGTGATTCATTTGATTAATAATGCCTACATGATACGCAGATTAATCAAATGAATCACAGATAAAAGCACATGATTTATATTATAAAGAGTGATCAATATATAGTTTGATTTGTTTCCATATCATTGAACATGAGCCTGTCACTGGCCTACAGCAATCAGTCAAACATCAATCAAGCTCATCAGTTTAACTGAAGCAGACCAGGACCATCCAAAGGACACTGTTTTGCATTCCTTTTGTGCTATCTTTTTAATTGTTGGTTTATATACGCGTGCAGAAAGACAACTTTTCAACACATACTGTATGAACGGCTACTTCCCTTTTCTTTGCCTGTGCTGCCTACTACCAGAAAAGATTTTTATCAGTTGCTTTTATCAATGTCATTTCAATGTCATTTTATCACTACAGGCATAAAGCAGTAGTATCCACCATTTTGACAATATATTTCAAGACAATTGAAGTCATATTTATTTTTTTAGTTGTTTTGTTTAGTTTGTCTGTATGTACAGTTATAGGGGTCGTTCTAACAATATTTGTAGGGGTAAAACGCAAGGCACAGTGGAATGAAAAAACACTGCAAACATCTTTTAAAACTTTAACTTGAGCACTGCAACAATGTCAACCATGTTTTTTTCTCCTTGCTATAGGCAAATCCTCTCACCGCTCTCATAGTCTGTAGCTCTGTGAAAACATGCAGTGATACAAACAGTCAGACCACTTAGCATATACCAATAAAATTTGAGGACTGGAACAAACTGTTTCATATAACTAAATCATAGGAAAACTGTTTTGTTTTTCACCAAAAGTGTAATAACTGTGACTTTGACACACTTTCAAATCATTGCTGTGTTCATTTCTGTATTCCAACTTTCTCAACAAAAAAGCAACTCGGTAGAGTGAGCTTTGGACAGGACTAATGTGGTTGTCCTGTGAATAGCTTATGGAGGAGTGTTCGAGAAACTTTTTGAAAAGTGTTCAATTTTGCAATTCCTTTTGGTGACTCTAGTGGCATGGAAATTACGCACATCAGCTTTAACACAGACTAGTCAAGTAGCTGTGTTTTACTCGCCCGTAGTGTCTTTATGCTAGGAGTATGTTGTTCTCTATCAGAATTGCATTGTTTTCTTCCTTCACTTGTTTTGGTTTAGTGGGAGTGTTTGTGACAGTGTTACACTGGACTATGAAGGGAATGCTGGAAGTATGTGGAGAAGTGTCCCTCCTCAGCTCCTCCCCCAAAACACAGACACGCCGCTCGGATCGGGCAGCTGGAATGCTTCCCCAGAGAGAAGACTGTGTACTGATCTCCCAATGAGAGCACACACACACACACACACACACACACATACTCTCACCCTCCTCAAGAATGTGTCCATTCTCTGCACAGCTTATAAACACAGCTGACCTCAACACTGCCGTTCACACTAGATGTGTGACAGTGTTCTTAGGTTAACCTTATAGAAAATGAGCATCTGATAAAGGTTAAAATGGCGCATATCAAGCAATATAAAAGTGAACGAATCAATAAATCAATAAAACAGTTTGTAAGTATTACGTGATGTGCTGTAGCCTTCACAATCAGAGTTTATGGGACTTCTCATTATTAAGGCTCAAATTGACAACATTTATAGCAGCTTTAAATAATTAATTAATAAAAAATAAATACATTTTTACATTTGTCATCTTTGCAGTGAAAATCCACAAATAGTCGACAAAATATAAAAATCTACAAATATAATTTATAGATGATGCACTCAGTTTTTTTTTTATAGAAACCTAAATTTAATTTATCCAAAAACTGAAAAAGAAAATAACGTTTATTTAATAATGAATCAGTTAATCAAATTTAAGAATCCACTCAAAATTCAAATTAAATCTCCCCCTCCATCTCTTCTATTTGTAACAAATGTGAATCTGCCGAGGGCTCCCTGGGACATCTCTTTTGGTCTTGCCCAAAACTTTGAGTTTTGGAGCGAAATTTTCAGATTCTACTCTAAAGTTTATTCCTGTGACCTCTCCCCTGATCCAGCAATTGCTGTTTTCGGTTGGTCTAAATCTCTTCGTGGGTTCGGCCATCAAATTCAAAAAGCCATCCAATATGGAATGGTGGTAGCTAAAAAACTCATTCTTTGTCAATGGAAAAAGCCATCAAAACCACTTTTTAAATCCTGACTATCTGAACTCTCTAGCACTTTGCACTTAGAGAGACTTAGACACAATCTTTCTGATAGTACTGCTGGCTTGGGAACCCTTTTTTAATCATCTGTCAAATGTCAAGGATAACAGTTTATAGGTTTGACCCTTTTATTTTTTGCATGATCATCATATTGCCTGTGCCCACTGGCCTAGAAATCTATGTGTAACATTGTTAAACTATGTATAAAACTGGAGGAACTGATGTAATTCTACGTTTGTAAGATCATCCACACCTTTTCACTTTTTTTATTTTTATTTATTTATTTTTTGTTGTTTCCCTGTCTTTCTAGTTTTTGTTGTTTTTGTATTGTCTTGTGTTGCTTTAAGGTTAAAATAAAAAATATAATATCAAAAAAAAAAAATTCAAATTAAAACTGAGCTTTACATAAACGTTTAAATTTCACATTTATGTCAGTGTTGTTTTTTTTTTATTTTGCTGAAGATATTTAACATGCAGACTTGCTAATACTAATATTAAATCATGGTCGTGAAAAATTCAGTTATGAATGATGAATATAGGTATAATTTTATCTTTTGCTCCCAGAATTCTTTATTTTTGTTTCTGACCAATGATTGGTTCCTGTTTTTTTAGATTCTGTGAGATGAGGATGTGCAGGAGTACTATGTTTGTCTCGTTCCTTCTTTGCTATAACAGTAGTTTCTGTTTCTTCTTGCATCTACTCCTTTATATTTTCATCTTCGTCTCATCATAGTTCACATTTTCCATAGAATGTGATGCATTATAGCTCCTATCCCATATTGCTGTTGTGTAGTCTTTGCCAGCATTCCTCTGCTTCACTGAGGTGTTTTCCCAAAGCTGGGGATTTTTTCTTGGGGATGTACAAGAAAGGATATGGAAAAGATAAACACACCAAAAACTTCTGAGTGAACAGTTTGGCTTTTTGAATATTTTTCTTATTTCTTTAAAGGGGTCATATGATGCGATTTCAAGTTTTCCTTTCTCTTTGGAGTGTTACAAGCTGTTTGTGCATCGATAAGATCCCTGAAGTTGCAAAGACTAAAGTCTCAAAACCAAAGAGATATTCTTTATCAAAGTTAAGACTCTGCCACGCCCTCCTAAAACGCCTCATTCAAACACCCCCCCACATCTCTACGTCACGATGTGGGGAGATTTTCATAACACCGCCCAAACATACACTCAGTGAAAGAGGGTGGAGCTATTATTCTCTCTGTAGTATTGTTGCTGCCGCCGGCGCCATGTCCTGGAGACCCTGTGTTTCGTTGTGAAAGAGAAAGTACTTTGTTTGGGCTTCCAAAAGAGGACACAACTAGAAATCAGTGGTTAAGTTGTATTTACAACACTGTT
>JAFVLL020020175.1:0-13608 GCA_021397915.2 Tor tambroides | reverse complement strand
TTAGTGCAAGAACAATTCAAGGAGAACGTGCAACCTGCCTACTCTTCCTCGGGCCGGATGAAGATGATTGGCGGGCCGGATTGGGCCCGCGGGCCACCAATTGAATAGCCCTGGTCTAAATCATCAATAATGTTATCCTGTTAGCCTGAAAAGAGTGTTGAGAGTTTGTGTGGTGTTTGTTTTGCAGGAGTAGCAGTGGCACAGTCCCGTAGTGTCAGTCATGGTGGCGCTGTCGCTGAAGATCGGGGTGGGGAATGTGGTGAAGACCATGCAGTTCGAGCCCTCCACCATGGTGTACGACGCCTGTCGCATCATCAGGGAGAGAGTCCCAGAGGCACAGCTCGGCCAGCGTGAGTCCGTCTCCTGAAAAGTGCCAAATTCAGACAAAAAGCATTGGAAGTTCTCATGTGAATGAAAGTGTTTTTAAGCATTTGATGGCTGAAATATTCACAGCTCATGTCAGATTGATCAACTGTAAAATTTAAAGCACAATTACTAATTTATATCATATTTCCACATAATCAAATTAGTAAAAAAGTTAATTATTTGATAACACTTTAGTATAGGGACCAATTCTCACTATTAACGAATTGCTAATTAGCATGCCTATTATTAACATATTGGCTGTTTATAAAGCACATGTTCTGCATGACTATATTCTACATCCCTAATCCTACCCAATACCTAACTACCTTACTAACTATTAATAAGCAACTAATTAGGAGTTTATTGAGGCAAATGTTGTAGTTAATGGTTTGTTAATAGTGAGAAATGGGCCTTAAAATAAAGTGTGATCAATTATTTTAACGTTAATAAAAATACATACCCGGTGACTAACAATTTTTATTATAGCAAACACTTGTTTGAGCACAGTTTGGATGTTAAATTATTTTCAAGATCTGTTAATTTATCCATTGTTCCTTTCATTATGGCTATAAAGGCATGCAAAAATGATATTAAATCTCCAATTTAACAATATTATTATTGTACAGAGCACACAAGTACCTGAGAAAATATTTGGGCTGAATGCCACCATCGCGGCACGTTAGGACAAAAACTGATTAACTTGGAAAAGATAACTTTCATCACATGTTGTGCTATTGCATCACATCTGAGATCCATAGAGGTTTTTTGGTTTTAGTTAAATTGCACATAAATTTTTTTTTAACAGACTTTAAATCAGATCAGTAAAAAATCAGTTTGTCAATCACTGTTAGTCTTCCTCTATCCCACATTTAATAACTTCTCCCACATTTCATAAAAACTTAATACGTAGCCTACAGCTGTCATGGGCAGCAACCCTAGTCAAATTATCCATATTTTTCTAAAATCCCAGCATAATATCTCTGATTTTGGTTTCTCTTTTTAGCATTTGTTCCACCCAAATTCTCTTCCTTCCAAAGAGTGAAGAGAGAAAAAAATACCAGAGAAGCCAAAACATACCACAGAAATCAAGCGTAAATCTAGTTTGTGCTGCGGCGCTATAATGGACCTGTATCAGGGTGCGGCTGGGTCCCAGCTGTTATGTAATAGTCCTCAGTACCGCTCTAGTTACTTGTCTTAACCTGAGTCATTCGTCTGTTTGACAGACTGCTTTCGTCCAAACACAACAGCTTATGTGGAATGTGTAGTGGTCTTAAATAGCTCGTCTGTCAGTGTTGCCGCATTACATTTGGAGGACACTATCTAATCCCTCCGAGGAAAAAGCTCAAATTCTTTCCTGGCATCACCAATGAAAATTTTAGTCAAAGTGTTTAACTGAGCAGTAATCTGGGCCCAATTTTAAATAAAACAATTCGTATTTTCTAACTTGACATTATCACTTAAGGAAGAAAATCAAAGTTTTTGGAAACCAAATAGTGTCTCTAGTGCTTGAAACTGGTGACAGTAGCTGTTTTTTTTTAATCCAAAACATGTAATTTATGCAGGGCTCAGCGATAAGGATTTTTTTTTTTCTTCGAGCCCAGTTGGAACAGTGGCTGTAAGTAAGTAGCTAAAATTAATACAGTAAAACAAAGATGCAAATAAAATAAAGATTTGGGGTGTGTGCACAGAAAACTGCCTATCAGACAGCGGGCGAATACTGAATTGAGTTCTAAGTTAAAGCTAACAATTTTGTTTGTCACCCTCACGTAATTCCAAGGCTGTATTAATTTATTTTTTAAAGACAAGGATAATTTCAAATCTACTCATTCACAATAGAAGTGGATGGTAATTTATATTGCCAACTTCCATAAAGGGCAAAAAAAAACATAAGCGGACGTTCATACAGAATGTGCTGCTTTTCCAGTTTTTATCTAAACATGCACTAGACAGAAATTTTTGACCATTGCACTTGCATCTTGGTTGTTTAGCAGCGCTTGACACAGTGGTCTAAAAATGTGTCGCTCCAAATTAAAAGTTGTTCATCTTTTTTTAAAAAAAAACATCTCTAGACGCAGTGGGATTTTTTTTTCATTATACTGATTTGCATCACACTTTTTTAAATGCAAAAATGTGCTCTGTGTGAATGGCCCCTATAACAATAAGCTGCACATAAACTACATTATTTCTGGTGTGTATCTTGATTTTTTTTCTTCTATCAAAATGATAAGCATTAGGAATCATGTATTTTTAAAATTCAGGAAATGATGAGAAATGTTCAGTCAATGCACCTTCTGATTTTGACAGTCTTATCAGGTTGTAAAATGCAATCTGACCGCCCACTAACTCTTCTGTCTTCTTGCAGCCAGTGACTATGGCCTCTTCCTATCAGATGAGGACCCAAAGAAAGGTATTTGGCTGGAAGCAGGCAAAGCCCTGGACTACTACATGCTGAGAAATGGGGTGAGTCTAGAATATTTCAAATAAAACATCAAGTGAAGTAATTCAATTAAAATATTAAATAGAATAATGTTCATTGTGAGTGCAATCTCTATAAAATGTTTACTTCTCTAGTAATCACAAATGAGTGGAAAATCATAAAAATTCAAAGGTGTGGAATTCATGCCCATTGTTTCTATATTTTCACTGGGATTGTCTTGAGGAAAATGAAATTTTAAATGTGTTTGAATTATTTGAAATCAATCCATGCACTTTTAAGCATCTGTTACTGGTAAAGCAAGGATCTAGCAAAACCAGGTTCAAGTGTTGATTGCCAGTGTACTGACTGATAAAATGTAAATGCCAACATTATTTGTAAAATCAATGTTATATTAAAATGATATAAACGTGATAGTCAGTCCTTAAAAGCTGATACTTATTTAAGATACAGCAGATAACACTAGTGAACATAATTTGCTGGGATTTATATAGGAGTTTTCACAAGAACATGCACTTTTTAGGACACTCTGGAGTACAAAAAGAAACAGAGACCCCTGAAGATCCGCATGTTGGATGGAACTGTTAAAACAGTCATGGTGGATGACTCAAAAATCGTCACTGACATGCTAATGACCATCTGTGCCAGAATAGGTAAGTTAGTGTCCATATGAGGAGCGAGAACTCCATTTTGCCTGCTTTTTAGTAATTTCTAGGCCAGATCTCTCTTGTTTTATATTATACATGGATAACAGGTCTTACCAAGTCAGTTGGATTAGCTCACTGAGTGCTCTCAGAATTGGGGTACCACAGGGCTCAGTGATGGGACCGCTGTTTTTCTCAATCTACACCGTACCACATGGGATAGTCATCCAGTCACATGGGCCCTGTTTTCACTTGGTATAAAGATATTTTTTGATGATCCAATAAGAAGTGGTTGGTGCTAAATATAGGTGGAAACATTTTGTGATCAGATTACTAAAGCTACATTTGGATGTAGTCAGTAGCACTTAAGATTATGAATGGAGGTCTGCAACACTGCTTAATGGAGGTTTGTAAAAATTATATTTAGAGGTTTAATTGAACTATTATGACCCTTGAGGAGCAGTTTGAATGCAATGAGAGAGAGTAAAACACTTCTGGTTTCTCAGGCATCACAAACTATGATGAGTACTCGCTGGTGCGTGACGTGGGAGAGGAAAAGAAGGAAGAGACCATGGGGACACTGAAAAGAGACAAGACCCTCCTGAGGGATGACAAAAAAATGGAGAAACTCAAACAGAAACTTCACACAGATGATGAGTGTATGTCGCTTCCTGCTTACCATGAATAAAATAAACATGGATGCATGTTGTTTGCTATTTTAGCAGGATTTCATAACAACGCAAACAGTATATTCTCAACCTGTTCACTGTAAGAGAATTTCATAGTGACAAAATGCACATTCTCATGTATTCTATACATATATAATTACATTTAATTACATATAATTACATTTTTGGATTTGAAAAGAAATTCAAAGGTTTTTAAGATAATGAGAAACGAAAATTCAGCCAAGTGTATCCAAGCATTTACATGTGGTGATATTTTGGAATCTAGTTGAATTTACTGATGAATTTAGCTGTATTTCAACAGTGAATTGGTTGGATCATGGGCGGACGCTGCGAGAGCAGGGTGTCGAGGAGTCTGAGATGCTGCTTCTCAGAAGAAAGTTCTTCTACTCGGACCAGAATGTGGATTCCAGGGACCCAGTACAGCTCAACCTGCTCTATGTGCAGGTAAACACCACAGAACATCACCTTTACATCATAATCATGTCCTAATGTCATTTGTAAATTAGAGAGCTTGTTTCTCTTTGGATCAAAGTCGTTTTCATGTAAATCTGAGTTTTTGTCAAAGCATTCTGTCAGTTACTTCTGTGGCATTTATATGGGGAAAGCTACTGTACACTCATTGCGAATTCTCATTGGTCTAAAATCATAATCTACATAACTGTATGTTAAACATCAACTTGGCTGTAATTGTGAAGCTTTGTGCATCGTTTCACTTTTAGTGTAGACAAGTTACTTCTTGCTAGAAATATGTCATGCAGTGTCTGCTTAGTTATATCTGGTTGTTGCTAATTTTGTTCATATTCAATTGCATTTATGTACTGTGTGTTGTATCCCAGGCCCGTGATGACATCCTGAACGGCTCCCACCCTGTCTCCTTTGATAAGGCCTGTGAGTTTGCCGGATACCAGTGCCAGATCCAGTTCGGAGACCACATTGAGTCGAAACACAAACCTGGATTCCTTGAGTGAGCTCAACACATTTCTATTTATCCTTACCTTACCTGTATCTGTGAGTGTACTGCTTTT
Source organism: Tor tambroides (assembly GCA_021397915.2). Taxonomy (NCBI): domain Eukaryota; kingdom Metazoa; phylum Chordata; class Actinopteri; order Cypriniformes; family Cyprinidae; genus Tor; species Tor tambroides. The sequence goes on along the minus strand of JAFVLL020020175.1, from coordinate 8,450 downwards.
TTTATTTGGGTTATTAAGGTATTAAAATGTTTAGTCACAATTTAATCACCTAAGTATGTGGTAGTTAATGCCATCAGAGCCTTCAAAAGCAACAGATTCTGCATTTCTCAATCTGCATGAAAACAGAAATGCAAACACTGAAGTCAAACTTATAATAACAACATTTATTTGCATTTACATTCATTGTTAAATTTACAGTTAGGTTCAAGTAAGTGAAAAGTACAGGCAGTTTACTCTTTCGGCTCGATCGATCAATGCTCAAAATATTGATTTTTTGGGGTTTTTTTGCTTTTCCTAATCATATTTTCATAAGCATTAGTAGTAATAGTTTAGCCATGGGGGCTGTTATGTCTTGTCTTTGTTAACAATTTCATCAGGAACAGAGTTGATGAGATTACCTCTGTTTCTATGAATAATAACCATGTTTCATGATATTTCACATGTCGGGTTTTTGATTAAATTACATACAGTCCAAACAGAAAACATGTGACCTTTGTTAAACTTCCAGCACTACTGATAATCAGCCATCACTTTTAATGGCCCTAGTTGTAAAATCATGATCTTGTTTTTATACATCAGATCCCTGCACAAGCTACTGCTAAATTCACCAGTTCAGATTGCTTTCATTCTCAAAATATTCATTAAAATCAAACCGTCAATTCTTGCTTCCTCTCTGTCTCACCCAGTTTGAAAGAATTCTTGCCCAAAGAGTACATCAAGAACAAGGGCGAGAAAAAAATCTTCCAGGTGAGGTTATGCATGTAATTAATTTTCATATCCACGTTGAAAAATATGCGCTATATGAATTTTAATTTAATGATAAACTCGTCTCTTTAAGGCACACAAAAACTACCAAAACATGACAGAGATTGAGGCCAAAGTCAGCTATGTCAAACTGGCCAGATCTCTGAAAACCTATGGAGTGTCCTTCTTCTTAGTCAAGGTAAAGATCTCACGCCTTATCTGAGCTCTAATATTAATAAATGTGACCACAAAACCAGTCATAAGGGTCAATTTTTCAAAATTGAGATTTATGCATCTGAAAGCTGAATAAATAAGCTTTCCATTGATGTATGGTTTGTTAGGATCGGACAATATTTGACTGAGATACAACTATTTGAAAATCTGGAATCTGAGGGTGCAAAAAAATCTAAATATTGAGAAAATCACCTTTAAAGTTGTTCAAATGAAGTTCTTAGCCATGCATATTACTAATCAAAAATGAAGTTTTGATATATTTACAGTAGGAAATTTACAAAACATCTTCATGGAACATGATCTTTACTTAATATCCTAATGATTTTTGGCATAAAAGAAAAATCAATAATTTTGACCCATACAGTGTATTGTTGGCTATTGCTACAAATACACCCCAGTGACTTAAGACTGCTTTTGTGCTCCAGGGTCACAAATGGCTCCTGCTTTCTTGTATTAATGGTAATGTTTATTCTCTTTACAGGAAAAAATGAAAGGAAAGAATAAGCTTGTTCCGCGTTTGTTGGGCATCACTAAAGAGTGTGTGATGAGAGTGGATGAGAAGACCAAAGAGGTGATACAGGAATGGAGTCTGACCAACATCAAACGCTGGGCGGCTTCTCCCAAGAGCTTCACCCTGGTACCAACACACTCCTCTAAATACACACACTGTGTTCTGATAATAACTCACACTTGACACTGTGGATATGATGTGGACTAAGGGTGGAAGAGTTCCTATGATTTGTTTCACAGCTTGATTTGGTAAATTTTGGGGAAAATTAGGATTGTTTAGGTTAATAATATAATCACTAAATATTTAAAGGCTTCACCCTAAAATGAAAATTCTGTCATATTTTTATGTCCATCCTTTGAAAATCCACACAACCAAAATGTTTTATGTATCCAAAAGTACAAAGAGAAGTCATAAAAATTGTTCTGAAGATGAACCAAAGTCTTTGGAATGAACCCAGTACATATGTTTGTTTTTCAAGCCAGCCTTTGTTCAGAGCGTGCTGTCCTCTAATAGTTTTGTGATGTTCCTTTGGCAGTGAGTTTATTACTATTACGATGATTTTGTTACTTAATTTTTACCTTATGATTCAGATTAGTGTCCACAGGAAGTTTGGTTTACATTATTTTTTTTAAATTTTATATCTCATCCTCTAACAACAGATTCACAAACTTTTGTCAGCTGAGCCTCTTTGAACTAAAATATTTACTTTTAAATATCTTTTGAGATTTACAGTTAATATTTCAATAATCTAACGACACATTTACATGTTTATGGTTTTCTGGGTTAATGGGCACAAGATATACAAGTAAACACAATATTTTTGTGTTTTTACTAAGTGATGTATTTTTATTTTAAATGTATTTATTTTAATTTAGTGTAGCTTTTCATTAACTGACAAACCTCTTTCAGTTCCCTCACAAATCCCAGTTTGGGAAACTAATAATGCCCAACACATGCAGGAGTGTTAAAGCTGCGACAGACTTTTAATCAGTTCCTGTTTCTTGTAATAGACTGAAACAGTGATCAGTGCTGAACACTGGATCCAGGAAGAGACATTGTTTATGCATCACGAAGCACAGCAGTAATTCAGTGTTTAGACTCTGGCTGCAGACTTATTGATCGCATTAAATTAATTACTTCCGTCCTCCAGCTCTCTGTTACTACACACTCTCAGATACACTCAATACATTTAGCTTTTTTTTCTCAAACATTGTGAATTAGGGTGGACCTATTCCATGCCTGCTTTGTAATTTCACCGTGAATATTAAAAATGTAATTTTTTTCTAAACCTAGGACAATATTTGCTCATTTTATATAGCCGTATGAATGCATAATTCACTGTTCAATAACAATGACAGCACCAAGTTAATTAATCATCCAAACTATTGTTTTAGTATTTAGTGTTTTATAGTTTGCTGTATTATCTACACAGTTGTTATTTCTGTTGCCCTATAAGTGTCATGTCACATGTTTAATCCTTCTTCTTCAGGACTTTGGAGACTATCAGGATGGTTACTACTCAGTTCAGACCACTGAAGGAGAGCAGATTGCGCAACTCATCGCTGGTTACATCGACATCATTCTGAAAAAGGTAACATGCCATGACCAATCTCATTGTTAAAATGTAATAAATCATGTGAAGCCTGACGACTTATTTTTAATTTCACATATTTTTGGACTCACAAGACTAGCCTCACCCTCAGAAAGGCATGCACTCAGATCATATATTTACACATAAAACTGGAAACTGGCTGTCATTTGGCAGCTTTTAGGAATAAGGGCACATAGGTTTTTGTATGAGTTAACACAATACCAGATTAACACAAAGCGTGCTTTTGAGTAAAAAATATTAACTGGATTTGATAAAGTTATCCACGTTTGGTGCATTAAATCTTTGAAATGTGTTCAGACATTTCTTTGGTTGTTCATTTTGTGTATGCAGAAAGTATACACATTTTCCTCAAATTTTTTTGTGTTTTTATACAACCATTTGCGGAGACTGATGCATCATTATTTTAATTGTTTTTTTCCATGATGGACTACTATTGTGCAGTTAACTATTTTAGTTATGCAACAAACTCCTTAAGAAATCTCTGACGACTTTTCAATTTTAGTTAATTGTGATGATATACATAATAACGCAGCCTAGATTTGCAACATAGTATGTGTTATGTGAGTGTACTGTATTTATGCAGGTAAAGTAGTATGTACTATATATCCAACTGTTAATATATTGCTGGGTGATGATATAGTTTACATTTTTCAGTGATATAACAATCAAGCAGTTGACATTTGCTAATGCATACTGCTTAATGTGAGTGTATGTATTTAGGCAAGGTTGGATATACTTATACATTTTGTATAATTTGCTATTAATTATTAATGTGTAAATTATTGAAGTTGTTAATTTGTTATGTGGTGATATTGACACAAACGTTGGTGTATTGATATACATGTCTCTACCTGTCTAAGTGGGCATTTCCTAGACAGAATGAACTGCTTTGTGGACCAGACTTTATGCCGTTACAAAGGTTTGGCTCTGCAAGCCTTCTGCTGATCACACATAGTCACACATAATCTGCTACTGCAGTGGCTCTTTTGAAAACACAGAGATTTTGCAATGGCCAGCACTCCCTGACATGAGCACACTTCACAACCATCACGCTCCTAGTTTCACAATAACCCCATGACCTAGAGAGGTCAGAGTCGCAACTTTGTTGAAGGATTGACGGAGTTCAGTTATTAAGCAGGTCTTTTTCTTATCATATCAGTCTAATTTTTAATGGTTGTATAATGGGTCTTTGTGAAATTGCTGCTGCTGGTTCTCTGCGGTGTGAGGAATTCCTCAACAAACCTTCATGTTTGACCAGTCTAGAGAAAGACACGGTCTGCTCTGGCAACAAAGTGCTTCATTCAGGTCCTGCTCTCAAGTATCTTTGTGTCTGAAAACCTCTTTATCTGCAGAAAAAGAGCAAAGATCACTTCGGCCTGGAAGGCGATGAGGAATCAACCATGTTGGAGGACTCGGTGTCTCCCAAAAAGTGAGCGTCTTTTCATCGTTCATTGTGTACTAGTGTGTTTGAATGTAGTATGGTGTTACTCCAAGTGCTTCCATATGTCACACATTGTTTCCTGTTATAAGTCTGAGTTACGGCATTAGATCTAATGGGAACCTGTGACGTATTATGCTCCAGGTCAACAGTTCTCCAGCAGCAGTTTAATAAGGTTGGGAAGGTGGAGACGGGCTCCGTCGCTCTGCCGGCCATCATCCGCTCTGGTGCCGGAGGTCCGGAGAGCTTCCAGATGGGCTCCATGCCACAGGCCAAACAGCACATCACCAGCGGGCAGATGCACAGAGGACACATGCCCCCTCTGGTCAGATACTGTATACACACGCACAAACGTACCTCTGAAACTACAGGAACGACCAGTGAATGTGTTCTGAAGGATGGGTTCTGCTCTTGATATGAATATGAGACATGTCTATGTAACTGTGGTCACTCTAGCTGTCAGCGCTGTTTGTTTGGGCCAGACAGTGAGCTGTCGGTGTTCTCTGTGTCTTGCAGACATCAGCTCAGCAGGCTTTGACCGGCACCATTAACTCCAGTATGCAGGCGGTACAGGCAGTTCAGGCCTCTCTCGATGAGTTCGACGCCCTGCCTCCACTGGGCACTGATGCGGTGAGATGCATTATTCAAATAAATATATATTTTAATTGTCTCAGTCACTTTTCAAATGTGCAGTATTTTATTTACCCCAGTGTTCTGTTTGGGTGAAAAATAAAAATCCTAATCTTGAGGGTTTTTTTTTTCAAAGTGCCTTTGGTTTCCCAGCAACATTGTTCCAAAAACATCCTCTCTCTCTCTGATGTTTAGGCCTCTCAAGCATGGAGGAAGAACAAAATGGATGAGTCCAAACACGAGATTCACTCTCAGGTGGACGCCATCACTGCGGGAACTGCCTCCATGGTCAATCTGACTGCAGGTGACGACGCTGTATCAAAACTAAAAACATACTAAAACATGTGGGATGCCAGATATATGAAAAGTCATCCTTTCCGCATAGTTTGGTCATGTGGTAAAAGTTTCTCACTGAACTTGTGTGTCAGGTGACCCAGCAGAGACGGATTACACCGCTGTGGGCTGTGCTGTCACCACCATATCCTCCAACCTGACCGAGATGTCTAAAGGTGTCAAACTCCTGGCGGCGCTGATGGAGGACGAGGGAGGGAATGGCCAGCAGCTTCTGGGTGCTGCCAAGAACCTGGCGTGTGCTGTGTCTGAGATGCTCAAGACCGCTCAGCCCGCCAGTACTGAGGTATTACCTTAAAAACTTAAACTTAAAGCTTAAAACCGAAACAAACGCTTCCATTCAGATGTTTGGGGTCAATAAGATAAGATTTTATTCGTGTATGTTTTTGAAAGACATCTCTTAGGCTCACCAAGCCCGCATTTATTTTATCTGAAACAAGGTAAAAACAGTAATATTGTGAAATATCATTAGAATTTAAAATAACTGTTTTCTATTTGAGTATATTTTGAAGTGTAATTTATTCCTGTGATGCATTCAGCATCATTACTCCAGTCTTCAGCGTCACATGATCCTTCAGAAATCATTCTAATATGCTGATTTGCTGCTCAAAAATCATTATTATCAATGTTGAAAACATTTGCTGCTTAATGTTTTTGTTGAAACCACGATTCATTTTATTTCAGGATTTTTTGATGAGTAAAAAGTTTAAAAGAAAAGCATTTATTTAAAAATAGAAATATTTTGTAACATAAATGCCACTCTCTCTTTTGATCACTTTAATGAATCCTTGCAGAATAAATTAATTGCTTTTAATAAAATCTTACAGAACCCAAACTTTTGAACAGTAGTGTAGCTAAAACTTTAACACAATTTTTTTGCTGCCTTGCAAGCACTGCTGTGTCCTTCAGAAAATGCTAATAGCTCTGTAAATCTAGATGTTATGAGCAAATACTGCTTTAATGTTGACTTCGCTGTTATGATATGTTAATATTACTGTGTGTGTCTTCAGCCGCGACAGAACCTCCTGCAAGCAGCGGGTAATGTGGGTCAGGCCAGCGGTGAACTCCTGCAGCAGATCGGAGAGTCCGATGCCGATCAGCACTTCCAGGTGTGACACACACACACACACACGCTCACTGTGACTGTAACGCATTAACCTGTGTTCTCATCAGTCCGTAGGTACAGCAGCGTTCACACACTCCAGATGGACATGCTATAGTCAAATGCTGGTAACAATACATAGAAAGAACTATTCATATTCACCAGCCAATCATACTAATGAAACAGTGATCATTATTAAATCAGTCATTCAGTGATCACAGTTTGATCTGGATTGTAATGGAAATCATATAGTCACACTGAGCCTGTCATTTGTGCCGTCCTGTTATAATTATAGTACCTAAGATCACGGTGTGGTGACGGGTCTCTGTAGTCTCATCCATATCCACAGGAACTCAATCATTTCGTTATCCACACTGTTTCTCTGCATGATAGATTTTTTCATTTAATTATAGTTTAGTTTTTGTGTATACAGACCTGTAACTATCAGTATTGAATTGGTGGAGTTTCTGTGTAACTTAAAACATATCAAAGAGCTCATACCTTTTTTAACGTCTAAAAGCATTTAGATTGTAAAGCCTGATTTTAGAGCTTATTACAGCCACTGGAACATTTTTCTAATAATTACCAGTTACTCTAACTACAGTAAAACAGCGATCATTTTTAGCAATCATTAGGGCTGCACTATATTGGAAAAAACTGACATTATGATACTTTGTTTTTCTGCTATATATTGCAATATGAAAAAAATACAGTAATTTTAGATTACTAATAGATAATAGAGTACTAGCTATATTTGGAAATAACTGATCATTCTAGAAGTATTGGGGTGATTTTTGGGGGGGAGTGCATCTGCATAGACCAGAATAAAAGCTGGAAAAATGACTGAAGATTTTTTCGTGTGAACCATCCTTTTAAGGGCTGAGTGATCCAAGACAAATTTGGGTGTTCACCTAGATTTAATAAACCTTTGCAATTTGATAATAGCACTAAGCCATATCACTATATCATTTTTAGTTTGATATATCATGCTGCAATAGTTCTGATGTGTAATTTACATGTGTCAATTATGTTGGTCCATGGAACTGGTGTTGTCTTCTTGTCTTTCCAGCCGTTTGAGATGTTTGATCTCCTCCATAGCGCAGAATATCCTGTGTAGCATTGAAATAGGTCAGATACATGTTGTGTGATGTGATATCAAGGCAAGCCTGATTGTGCAAATGATGTGCTCTGCAGTATCCTATATCTGGAGCACAGTGGTGTGCGCTGTTGTAGTTTGTGTGACACTAAAGCAAAGCCAGGTTTAATTCACACTGATGGGATTCATATTTAGTCAGAGGCAGGTGAATTAGGGGGACCTTCTTGTTCTAGAAAGCATTTCTCATGAGCATTTTGAGTTTCTGGGTCTGTATTCCTAGAAAGAGACACTTTTTTAATTTTAAATGCGTCTTCTATAAGCTGATTTTGTCAATGTTTAGAATTACATTAGCCTACAATTATTATGTTAACAGCAAATAAACATGATTTTGTTTTCATGATGTTTGCATTCCATATGTGTGGTTTGGGCTCACAAGTTGTAACAGCTGAAATGGTTCTGAATGTCCTGAAGTCTTTTGTCAGCTCTAATGTGATAATATTCAAAAAAAAACCCTGTGCTTGGTTGAAAATGCCTTATCACTCTTCACACAGCCGAACTGAAGGGGAAGTTTTGTGCTACAGTTGTGAATGTCCTTATTTGGACAGAACGCTTGTCAGAACAAGTTTAATGCATTTGGTACAGGGCTCGACAGTGCGAGCATTTCACTCGCATTTGCGACTAAATATAGATGTGTGCGAACTGGAAAATGTATTTAGGAGCACAAGTGCGAAT
>JAFVLL020020173.1:0-11270 GCA_021397915.2 Tor tambroides | reverse complement strand
CTCATAAATGATCAATCTGGAAACAGCTCTCAGACGTCACAGAAATAGCGCTCAGTACAGGAGACTCCGCTTCACAGTTTTAGTTTTGCATTAGCATATTGATATAGTTTTTCAGCAAGAACGTATTAAATTGATCAAAAGAGATAGTAAAGACGTTCATAACGTTAAAGATTTATATTTCAAATAAATGCTGTTCTTTTGAACTTTCTGTTTATCAAAGTATTCGAAAAATATCACTGTTTCCACAAACATATTAAGCAGTACAACTGTTTTCAACATTAGTAATAATAACAAAAATGTTTCTTGAGCATCAAATCAGCATGTTATAATGATTTCTGACATTGAAGACTGAAGTAACGTCATCACAGGAATAAATGACATTTTAAAATACAGTATATTCAATTAGAAAACAGTTACTTTGTAATATTTCACAAAAGCAGTAATTTACTGTATTTTTGACCAAATGAATGCAGCCTTGGCGAACAGACTTGACTTCTTTCAAAAGTATATATTTTTTAAAATGTTACAGACTCAAACTTTTGAATGGTAGTATAAATTCACTGAAAACAAGTTTTGCGTCACTTTAAGGAAATATAGAATTTTTTACTAGAAAAGACAAAAGTGTCCTATAGCACTATAGTCACCTATAACACCTATAGTCTTACACTTTTTGGAGCTCTGATGTCAAACGTATTATGATATCTCATTGGTTTTAGATGCTAAGGGTCTATAGCCAGTAGCATCTCATATCATTGTCTCTTTTCACAAGTTTCAGTCAGCACTGTGGGATTACTGTGGCACTTTATCGACTGTCATCCACCATCAGAGACACTTAAAACAGTAAAGAGACAGAGTTCTGCTGCTTCTGTTCCCTCCTCATGGTTGACATTCAATGATTACCTGTCAACACTGCATGCTGGACTGGCTAGCTCATCCTGCTGATTCTTTCATTCTATTAACACCCCATGCCCTCCTTCCATCTCTCTTCTCTCTAACCCACTGCCATATATTGACTTCCAATGCTACGCTCTACCGCCCTCCACCAACTCTGACCTCTGTCTTACTTCCCAGGGCTTTTAAGTGCCCACCGTTGTGCCCAAAATGGCTTTCCCAAACCTCAAGCATTTGGTACGTTTAAGTCTGAGCAAAAATAAAAATAAAAAAAGCAGAAGAGACTGTACCACAAAGGAAAAACCTGATCGATTCATTCATATGATTTCAGTCATACTCCAGTGGTGAGGAGATATAGCATATAGGGATCGGTCTTGGAAGGAACATTGCTTACCATAAAACTTTCAATGGAGATTGGCAGGTTCAACATTCTGTTGACTCCATCTTGGATTATTAATGCACTGAAGATTTTATTTTCAACAAGCTCTCCAATTCCCAATTTCATCTTTTATTTGGGATAAGAATGTTCTGGTAGCTTGGAGTTTTTAAATGGGAAGATCTTGGCTGTTCACTTCATTTTGCAGGTCCCATCATTTCTCATTTCAGTCTATGCCATTATTTAATGCAAACATATGAGATGCATTATATGCAATACGAGAATTGGATGAGTGACATAATGGAATGACTGATATGAGGATGAAAGTGGATGTTATTGTTGGAGAAGGTGGAGTAGGAGCCGGAGTTTAGGGCTGGTAACTGGAATGATGCTGGTTCAATCCCTGCAAGCAGCAAGGAATAAAGCATTGCTGTCCTGATGGGCCATTCTAGGCCAGCTGTTTGTGTAATAAGTGTAAAGTAACTATGGACAGAACCATGCCAGCTACAACAAAAACTAACTGTACAAGTACAATCGTGCAGAGGAGAGTGTACATCTCTAAGTCCTCTCCTAAGGGAGCTGAATGTCAGGTTTGGGTGGGGGATTGTGAGATCGACAGTGGATCTGAGCAAGAGTGTCAAAAAGTTGCAAAATGCTGAACTTTACAGAAATGTGAAGCAAAAAATGCAGACTAGCAGCCTATCATTTCAAGTATTTAAACTCGATAGCGCTGGAGTAATTGGTGGATTCAGTGCTAAAATGCAGTTTTTAGATATTATGGTATCTTACATTCAAAAGATTTCAAACTGATTGCTTCATGATTTTATTGCAGATATCCTATGGCAATAAATATATTCATGTCAAATCAAAAGTTTGGGGTCAGTAAGGTTAAAAAAATTAAATAAAATAAAATAATTATTTTTGTAATGATGCATTAAATTGATCAACTGTGACAGTAAAGACTTTTACATTGTTACAATATTTCAAATAAATGCAGTTCTTTTGAACTTTCTATTAAAGATTCCTGAAAAAAAAGTATTATGGAACAACTTTAATTATTGAAATAACTTGAGCAGAAAATCAGCATGTGACACTGAAGACTGGAGTAATTGCTGATAAAAAAACAAATGCTTTGATATCACAGGAATATATGTCTTAAAATATAACAATTTAAAATAGGCTAACTGTTTTCTATTTTTATGTATTTAACAACACTGTTTTTATTTTTGATTAAATAAATGCAGGCCTTGATGAGCATAAAAACATCCCACCAACCACAGACAACATATATAAAATATAGTTCTATAACATATGAACAATTGAATGAATTTTTACTGCCACAGCCCTTCGATACAGCAAACAAATCCGTCACAGACAGACACTCCATTCAGTTCTGTTAATCTATCCTGGTAAATCTCTCAGATAATTCAGATCTCCTGCACCCATGTGCAAAAATCAATTAAACGGCCAGCGGTCATGGGGGAAGGCCATTACACTTTATCATGAGTTTGCTGTGAAGTCAGCACAGGAGAGAAGAGGAAGAGAGAAGAGTAGTGGAGGGGTCAGGGTTGTGAACTCAATCAACTCACTGATTATTGTGAGACCCTCAAACCCAGGGGGCCACTGTCATCCTGCCGCCACTGACTGGCCCTGCTGCAGGTGCTTAGACATGGATGGTTAAACAAGTGTAGGTACGGGTCAGGTCACGTTGCACATTGATGGCCTGGGGGACGAGGAGGGAATTCATATGAGGATAGTTCTACAGTTCTGCACCTTAGCTCAGACGGGACATTTGGAAACGCTGATGTTTATTGTTCATCATCCATAATCCTACAACCAGGTTTCTGGGCACCACTCATAATAGTAGACTAAAAGAACTTCACCACACCCCAGCATGTCATAACTGTAATCTTAATAAGATTTCATTCTCCCTGTTGTTTTACTTGCAAACCAATCGAAGGCCTCCAAATTCAGTTAAATAAGAGAAGTCATTTAAAACAATGTAATGGGAGTGCAGAAAATGTCAGAGTGTCATAATGAAAGACTGGAGGATTCAAGCTGCGGGAATAATAAGAGTTTATTGAAAAAACAGATCAGGATCACAATAGTCAGAAAAGTTGCTAAATAGATAGCGTCCGTCTGGCTTGGCAACGCAGGGATGCAAGGGGCAGCCAAGTGTCCGGTGGTGAGGTCCAGGAAGACGACTGGGGTCAGGCGAAGAAGAATCCAGAACAGGAACGAGCGAAACTCAGGGACCATAATCATGGCAGACAATCCAAGGATCTGACAACACAGGACAGCGTGAGAGCGTCTAATATAGCGCTGACAAATGATCCGCAGCTGGCGCAAATCAGCCTCAATCAGCCACACCCATACACACCAACACACACACACACACACACACACCAAAACAGAGCGAGGATGACACCGTGAACCCATGAACCGTGACACAGAGTAACAATTAAAATACATTAATCCTCTAAGCGCCAAAGTTGCAAAATTGCAACAAGGCGCCATACTTAATAAAATAGACTGTAGTTCCTAAATAGGTTCAAACATCCATTCAATATCTATTATTTCCTGAATATTACTGATGAACTGATCAAAAAGTAGGCTACTGTTCACATGCATTTTACTACTAGTATAGTAATAATTTAGTACTTTCTCCTGTTTTATTGTTGGTTTCTGATCATTTGGAATGAGAATAAAAAAACCAAAAAAAAACCATACAAATAAGTTCATACATCAATTCAATATTTACTATTTCCTGAATATTATGAAATTCAAGAGGTCCTGATGACGTCATAATATGCAAATTTACACCCCACATAAACTTTCAGTCATGCCCAACATTTTTCTAATTTACAGTAGATCTCAATCTTTAAGCCCATTCAAGCCACAAGCTTTTGAAATCTTGATGTCAAAATCCAGCATTTTTCCAAAAATCCCTGGAGCCCAAAGGGTTAAAGATCCAATTTTACAATTGAAACAATACAAATATAAGAGTGTCTAAAGGCACAAATTATAGTCTTAGCTATTCAGAGCCCCTATGTCTTACATGAACAATAAAACATTATGATAAACAGTTGAACATCAGAGTAGCCAACAGTTATTTCAGCTATTAGTAGACCGAATTTTTTTTGAAGATGTTCATACTCAGACAGCTATGAAATAACAATCCTGTCCAACATTGTGTTTAGAGCAAAGAAGACATTTCACCACGGAGATCAAAATCAAGTAGATTTTTTATTATTTATTATCGTTCCTCAGTAGATATTTTCTTAAAATGTACCTCACTATCAACATGACAGGAACAACATTTCTCTAATCCCTTCACACATGTGGGTTTATGGTTTATTATAGGAATTTAACGTGGTAATCCATGGAAGCCTCATGCTAAAGTTGCCTGAAATGTAAATCTGACACGAGCTGCGAAAATTGATGGATACAATTAGCTTGTCTACTAGCATATGCTGTGCTCCGAGAATTTAAATTGGTGTGATTAATTGTGAAGCAAATGTGTGCAGACAGGCAAGCTTTAAAGAGACAAAGCGAGAGTAAAGAGCTTCAACACGGACGAACTTGAAGCTTTACTGCATGAAATCAATTTCACCCAAATATGATAAGGAAATTAATTTTGAGACAGTTTAATCAAATAGTCTGCCATTTCAATTAATTTGATGAAAACACTTTGTGAACCAGCTACCAGTAACAATTACATGAAAGGGTATAAACAAGTAGCCCCTGGACTGCAATTATGTTAAACAGACCAGCGAGGACGGAAAACTTAATCATTTACTCTAACTACTCGATTCAGTCAAAGATGACATTTAAGTGCCAATGCCCTGCATTCAATGGATATACAAAATTTGATTAACTTTATAGCAATTTATTCAATTACAGATGTCATTTAAAAAGGCATTTCTATTTTGAAGAGCTGTCAAAAGTTTCTACTTTAAGCTTGAAGTGAATCACAAAATTAAAACGAAGGTTAGGCTTTAGCTAGGTCATATTAAACAGCCTCAAATCACTACTAAAGAATAATGCATAACAAGACAGTCCTTTAAAACAACTGAAGGATTATTACTCTTTCCTGTCTCTCTCTCCCTCTGTATTTTTCGTCTATGACTAAACCTCTTTCTTTTAGCATGAGATTGTTCGGTTTGGTCTGAGAATACAGAGGGACAATGGCTTTAATGATTTCAGACAGCGTGTTCCCAGTGCTGCAGAAACCAGCTGGAATTCAGCACTGAACTGACAGAGCCACAATAAACCACTTTGCCTTTCAATGAAATGCTGATTTAAAAATAAGCTGTGGTCGGAGGGTAGAGATCTATAGGTCGATCTTTATCTCCAGCAGCTTAAAGAAGCATTCCTGAATCGGTGTGCTTATCTCAGAATCCCGTTTGGGCTACAGCAGGCCTGCTAATCCCAATAAATGCATTTACTCATTTGAATGGATGGAGAATAGCCATTGATTACACATTGTCTGTTTTCCACGCTGTCTGCATATAGCTGTGCGATATCCCAGAGGGCTGAAAAATCACAAATGAGATCTCTTTAATCCCATTTATTTCTCCTAGACAGTAGTGAGATTAAATTGAGGGTAAATGGAGACTTCTGCTCTCTTGTTTCTCAAAGTTTTCGAAAATTCTGTTATTCCTACCAATTTGTTCATGAATTGGGCCGATCCGGTTCTTGAGTTCAACTCACTGACTCAGTGAGCCGCTTGTAGCCATTAACAGTTCACTGGAGGGAAAGATTATCAGTGGAAAAACAACTTAAATTTTAATCTGTTTCTCATACAAACCCAGCAACGCCCTGATAGCACCACAAAGTCACAGTTTTTATATTTTGGGGGGAATCGATCTATGAATGGCTGACTTATAGTTGTCTCTGCATATAAAGAGGTAGATGATTGTATGTCAAATCTTAATCTTTCATACTACTCCCAAAGAAGATGCTAATTCCTCCATGTACACTATTAGAACACTATCATAACCTGCTCCACGTATTTAGCAAGATCTAAAATCAACTAAGATCTCATACAATCATCTAGAGTCTAAACACAAAGCTTTCAAAATAAAAACAAAATTTCTTGTTATTTAAAAACCAAATCATCTGAGCTACACTGTATTTGTCATAGAGCATTCATTTTAAATCTTCATGATCTTGTTCTTTCACACATAACCTACAACCTGTTCCATATTTAACAGCATTTTTACATGTGAACAGAACTCATCTTCAAATCAGATAAATTGTCAGCTTACAAGGCATAATTCAACCAAAAATGACCAATATTTTTGTATTATTAATATACAGTGCTGTCAAACGATTAATCGCGATTAATCACATCCAAAATAAAAGTTTGTGTTTACATAATATATGTGTGTGTGCTGTGTATATTTATTATGTATATATAAATACAAACACATGCATGTATATAAGAAACATGTTATGCTTATATATTAAATATATTTATATATAATTTAAAATATAAGAATATATATAAATGTATGTGCATGTAAATATTTCCCAAATATATGCTGTATGTGAGTGTATGTGTATACACATAATAAATATACACAGTATACACACACACACATATTATATAAACAAAAACCTTTATTTTGGATGCGATTAATCACGATTAATCGTTGACAGCACTATAATTTAAATTCATTTTTATTTTATAATTTGAGTTTTCATTTTTAGTTTCCATTTGAGAGATTTTGTGCTTTGTCATTTTCATTTTTTAATATGAATTTTTTCTTTCAAATTTAGCTTAATATTTATTTCAGTTTTGGAAATTTTACTTGAACGGCAGTTAGAAATATTGTCCTGGCAACTAACTAATATAAAATAACTTCAGGTATTTCATTGAATTTTTATATTATTTCAGCTTTTTTAATAGTTTTAGTTTAACATTATCACCAATATTTGTCATTTACTCATTTCAAAACATTACGACTTTCATTTGTAGTACACAAAAAGATTTAAATCTGCGTTTATTCCTCATAAGAAGAAGAAAAGTTCTACGAGAAGCATCTAAGATAAAGTTGATACTTGAATAAATCATAATTGAGAACTCCATTAAATCTCCCGAACTATGAAAGAGAAACCTCAGGGCATTAAATATCCCTCGGGGATGACAATACAACCCTTCCACCCCATTTGACATTCTCCTCATTCTATTAACGCTTCTATGAAGGATTCTCAGTGTGATGACAAGAAGTAGCCAAGTGTAACAATTAATCATGAGGGTGTTGAATATGTCAAGGCAGAAGCCAACGTGATGTGTGGTCTTCATTAGCTGCCATTAAAAGCTTTAAGATGTGAAAGCCAAAAACAGGCCGAAATAACGAGTGCCTGAGAACAGGTGCAGAGAAAGAGAAGTGTGATGTCTCTTGAAGAACTAGTTAAAATATAAAAGAGAGGTATGCCACATGAGAACAAACACCTGGAGCCCCCTCAGGTGAAGGGACAGTGATCCTGTCAGCACATGAAAAAAAGACTTGTCAGCGCTGATTTTAATTGGCCGCTTTTGAGGTGGCTGGTTTTATCAGGGAAGAAGAAAGCACCTCCTGTCACGAATCAGGTCCTTGCTCTTCCGGACAATCACCACCAGAGGTCACCCACTCACCACATGGACTCTCACACCACAGTGCACACTGGACTGCATTTCCCACAATCCATTGCACTGACGACACACACCTGATTGTGCTGATCACCCACAGCTGACTCTCATTCACACTCACACTATTTAAACCTTGGACATTCTCAGTTTCGGTGCCGAGTATTGCACGCGTATATCTCTCTCCAAGCGATAGCGACATTACGGAGCCCTCGTCTTAGTCTTAGTCATAGTCTTGCCTTGCCTTGCCTTGTTTTCCTTGCCGTGTCTGACCCTGCCCGTGTTTCCTGGATTAACCCTTCGCCTTGCCGTTTGGACTGTGTTCGCTCCCCGTTTGGATTATTGCTCTCGTCTCTGGATTATCTCTCTGCCTTGCCCCTTTTGGATATTGTTCGCCGATCGCCGACCCTCGCTTGCTCCACGGATTGCTTTGTCTTACCTCTGCTATACCTGTCTGCTGTTTACTGACCCTGCCTGTATGACCACGGTTGTCAATAAAGCTTTGCATATGGATCCGCACGTCTCACGTCTCGTCAGCCCCGTAACACCTCCCTTCAAGTGGCAGTGGAGGTTGGGCATATGCAAGAGAGAGCAGAGAACATCTAGACAAGAAGCAGAAACCAAAAATAAATGATCCGTTCACTCAGAATGCTGATATCTGGCGAGAGGAAGGTAGGCATAGAGCGAGTCGGTGTGTGACAAGAGAGATAGAGAGTGTGTGTGAAAGAGAATTTAAATTCGTGTTTGTGCGAAACCCTCCGAAAAAGAAAAAAAATCACAGGCGAGACATCTAGGTTTGAGTTTACAGCAGAGAGAAAGAAGCGGAATTGTAATTAAACCCTCCGCTCCGCTGTTCCACCTGACTGCCTCGTCTCGTTAAGCAATTTATAATTAACACAGCGCAGGAGAAAACATTCTCCCCGCCCTCTATGTGATATGATAACTCAAGGTGAGTAACAGGAAAGCTACAAGCTGATGGCCGTCCGTCGTGTGTCCAGGGGGAAGCGGGATTATTCTTAAGCGGGTCTGTTCTGTACGGCTGCCTGATAACACTGGGCCCCCTGGTTGAACAGACACCTGGCTGCAGAAAATCCCAGCAGCCCTCCCCTCCGGAGCAGACCACTAATCAGGCACTATAGAGAGCGAGAAAGAGACAGAGTCGGTAAGAGTTGAGTCCCAAGACAGGCCACAGCTGAGCTCAAACCTGTTAAAGTCAATTATGCCAGGGACGAGTTCCAGGAGAGGGGAGCCATGGGTGAAATTAAAGCCTGGCACTTGAGGTGACAGACGGCCTGCCTGTGTGAAGGGATAATCTTATAAACACCTGAAAAATCATCAAAATAAGGCCTGGCAAATTGGGCACTAAGAGGCGAACAGTTGCATCACTTTAGCATGTGGTATTTACTGCATCTTATTCAGATAACCAGGCTCTGCGTATACTGGTATGGGCTCTGTTTACACCTGGCATGAAATGAAATTCACCCAATCTATTTTCTAAATGCATGTTATTGATCTCATTGTGAACAATTCATCTGTGCATGTTTCATTTGACGTCACAATCCAATTCAGATCTGCCTCTCTTCAGATCTGCTGTATAGCCTCTCCAATCAACAACTGGCGGACAGAACCAAGAGCCCCATCCTTCATTTTCAGATTTTTCATAATCTATTCTCACTATGATGTACATGGCAGTATGGAAGAAAGTCTTAATGCTACAGACTTTAAGATGAGTTTTACATCTGCATTTTTTTTTTAGCCAGATTGGATTTATACTTGCATTCATAGTGTGATCAGATAAAGATCCGAGTCACTTGCGTCTTACACTAAAATTTGAGACATCTACAGCACTAATTCTACCAAAATTTACAAAAATTCATGATTAATTCAAAATCTTCTTGTCACGAGCTCCAGCTGGAGTGCCCATGAGCTCCTTTAGAGGGCACTCAATCCTATACCTTTGCCACTCATTCTGGACTCCATTTCCCATAACCCCTGCCATAGGAGCTTTTTATCGGACTCCACCTGTTTCCTATCAGGAGGACTATAAAGGTTGCACACACTCTCACTCACATTGCTGAGTACTGTTTGTATGTTCATTCCTAGCCAGCCATTGTTCCTGTGTTTTTCCATTCCCTTTGTTTCCTTGCCTTGCCTTTGTGTTTTGCCTTGGACTGTCTATCTGATTTTTGATTGTTTGCTGCCTGCCCTGACCTTTGCCTGTTGTTTGGATTACTCTGTTGCCTTGCCTCTGCCATTGAGGTAAGCTGGTACTTTGACCTTGTCTGTTTTACTACGCTCTTTAATAAAGCCTGCAAGTGGACCCCAAACTCTGTTGTCACTCCTCCCTATTTTTAACATATTGGCTGTTTATTAGTACTTATAAAGCATATATTCTGCATGTCCATATTCTATATCCCTAATTCTACCCAATACCTGAACTGAACAACTACCTTACTAACGAGTAATAAGCAGCAAATTAGGAATTTATTTGAGGCAAAATATGCAGTTAATGGTTTGTTAATGGTGAGAATTGGACCTTAAAATAAAGTGTGACCCATTAGTTTAGGTAGCAGTACTAACTGTAGCCTTATCAACTGTGCATACACTATAAGAAATGTTGGTAAAAACAATAGGGCCCAAAGTACTGCGTTAATATAAAGGAATTTTCCGTATTGATATTTTCACAGCTTTTACCTGAATTACGCACTGCATTGTGTTGTGTTAGGGTTACAAGAAATGTCTGTAAACTTTATGGAAAAGGTCCTGGTATCCTGGAATAACCAGTAACTTTTCCATTTTTTCTACAGATTTTTATTTATTTATTTTTTTTACAGTGTATACATGGTGAGGGGTTTTCTTATCCAAAAATAAATGAACATATCAAATTAATAAATCGAATCCTGCTTGACATATGGCAGTACTGGTTACACTGTAAACACAATAATGAAAGTGTACCTGGACCTGAAATCTTATGGGTTGACTAATAGTTTAGAAAAAGAGCCAATGAGAGAGAAGGCCATTTTTGTATATCAATATTTATCAGAAACCACTGTGTATATGTGGCCTTTTACCCACTTATATGTTTGTCTCGTTATAAACTGCCCGGTGCAAATCACGATCAGATTGCACAAACTTGCTGAACTTTGTGTGTTTGCACCATTACTAATTTGCATAAATCTTCTAGGCCTTAAAACAACACAGACACTGACTGTGAATAAATTATGCTATCAGCAGCCGCAACTCATTCTCAGTGAAATCCCCTTAAATGTTCTTAGAATGAGGGCACAGTGGAATATTTGCTTTCTGAGCACATTTTAATGTTGTATGAAATTAAACTGTCAAAATGAAGTTCTCATTCAGTTTTTATAG
>JAFVLL020020171.1:0-10373 GCA_021397915.2 Tor tambroides | reverse complement strand
TATACTTTTTACTCACCCTCATGTTGTTCCAGTGCCGTCTGCCTTTGTTACTTAGTTAATTTGTTATTTATTTTCAGTTATGCTACATTTAAATTTAAATATTTCATTAAATTATTACCTTTGTATTAATTTTTTTGTTTATGCTGCCTTTTAATTTAAACATTAAATTAGTTATTACATTGAATTAAATGGTTTACTTATTATATATATTTATTTGGCATATTATCTGTCGCCGTTTATTTTTTTATTTTTATTTAGTCTTGTTTGACTAATGATACTTAATTTGTTCATTTTTATTTTTACTGTATTTGTTAATGCTGCATATTAATTTAATGTAATAATTTAATCAAATTAAAATATTTAATTAAAATATTAATATTTTAAATAATTCATTTTTTTTACATTTCTATCCACACATATTCGTTTATTTATATTAAAAGTATATATTAATATTATGTTTAATTATTAAATACAATTATTAACATGGATAAACAAATACAGTAACAATATAATATTGAAATAATTAAATAATGTAAACAATAATTAAAACGTTTAATTTAATTGAAATATTATTTTATTATAATACTATTTTTACTGACCCTCATGTTGTTCCAATCCTGTCTGACTTTGTCTTCCATGGATCACAGGAAAACATGCTGCCATTTACATACAATGCAAGTTAAAATTGGAAAGAGGATAAAAACACCATAAAAGCAACATGAAAGGCGTCTATATGAATTGTGTGCCACATTCCAAGTCTTTTGAAGTCATAAATAGCCTTGTATTGTATGAAACTCTTGCAGAATCAATGTAACAGTACAGCAAAACAGTTGAATATCTACTTCAGTTTATTTGGTCAGTAAAATCAATGTATCATCTTCATTTCAAATGAAAGAGGAGAGCAAGATTCTCTCACACACACATCTCAGTAACACACACTTACATTCATGAGCATTCAGCGAAAGCAAGTCAAAGGTGAATGATTTTGGTTAAAATCACTGAATTGTTAAAAAAAAAAAAACGCATTTCCACCTATCAGTGCATAAGTACAACTGTAATACGGTGAATATGATTATTGTGTTTAGTTCATAAAAATGCATTTTCCACATATTCATTACAGTTAAAAGTACTCATATCTACTGTGTGCTGTATTAATATTGTACTTAGATTATAGCATTGTTGTTAGCAATACAACCGTCATAAAAAAAGAAAGTCTTCATTTCTGTCTCCTATTTGCTTTAATCTACACAAAAACTGTTTCAAATCCTAGTGAGCGGCCTATCTAGACAGCATTTGAAGACATCACAATAATTATGCTACCATCAAGATACCTTCATTTGGCCAAAATTTTAAAAGCAGCATCACACGTAACTTTGTTTGAGAAGACGATCCCATAATGCATTGCAAACTCTATTGGAATCAGTAGCCTCCTGTGTGTTTCACATACAGATTTGCAGTTTATCAAAATAGTCTCTAAAAGGGATAGTTCACCCCAAAATTCCCTCATCATTTACTCATTCTCCACTTGTTCCAGACCTGAATGAGTTTCTGTCTTCTGCTGAACACAAAAGAAAATATTTTGAAAAATGTTGGTAACCAAACAGTTGACGGTAGCCATTGACTTACATAATATGGAAAAAATACAATGGAAGTCAATGGCTACCACCAACTGTTTGGTTACCAACATTCTTCAAAATATATTATTTTGTGTTCAACAGCTGAAAGACATTCATACAGGTATGGATCAACTTGAGGGTGAGTAAATGACAGAATTGTAATTTTTAGGTGCACTTTCCCTTTAAGAGACAGCAAAGGCAGCTCACTAAACTTTGGAGCAAAGCTAAAGTGTGTCCTGTATAGATCAGGTAAAAACTGCAGTGCTTTATAAGGCAATGATCCTTACATTCAATAATGTCATTTAGCTAAGCGAATAGGAAGCACTGTCCTAAGTGAAAAGAGGCTTTCTTTGCACGGTATTGCTTGTTATAAAGTCAAGTGTACTTTCTTATTGCATATTCCTGGTCTTTTCACGATTCATCAGTGCATATTATTCTAAACAAACAAATGTTTAGCTTCATAATCCTTCATCAAAAGCCCTTTCTTCTCCAGCTGATGCCATCATACCCTGTTTCTTTCATAAATATGTCACGTTCTGCAAGTAAAATGGGTTGTGAGCTGAGTTTCATGTTGAATTTAATTCTAATGCCTTCGTGCACCAATTGAAAGTATATCAAATTTGGACGGCCGTCATGTCAGTGTCCATGTTCTCTTGTCTTCTGCTCTTCATCCCATCGTCACTGGACTCCCACCAGGTCAGAGATGGGCGGCGCAAACACCATCAGCTCCTGATATCTGTGGAAGAACAGACTCAGACGGGAGACGTAACCGTCCTCCTGATACGGCAGCTTCTTCTCCTTCAGATACTGAGACACGATCGGCTTCACCTGACACAATAAACACATGCACATTCACTATTATATATATTTATTTGGCATATCGTCTTTATTGATTAGTTTATCCTTTTTAAATCTAGTTTGAATAATGTTGCTTCATTACTTTTTATTCTTTTTTGTGAATGTGTGGTTACTGTGTTTATGCTGCATTTTAATTTCATTTAAATATTAATTTTTCATTAACATTTGCCATATTATCCTTATCTATTAGTATCACTTTTTAAAATGAATCTTGGCTAATGTTAGTTCATTAATTTATTCCTTTTTGTGAATTGTATTGTTACTTTTAATTACTGGTAAAATGACTTAATTTATTCATGCTGCATTTTAATTGAATTTAATAAATTACTTTTTGTAAATTAGATTTGATATATTTATTTGTTATATCATCCTTATCCATGAGCATTTTCTTTTTAATTAATCTTGTTTGACGGATGTTTAATTTAATTATAAAATTAACTTATTTAAATTATTATATTTTATTAATACTATATTTGTTAAGGCTGCATTTTAATTTATTTAAATATTAAGGTAATTTATTAAATTATTAAATTAAATTGAATGATTTACATATTATATCCTGTTTATCATATTAATTCTTTTTTCTTTTTTAATGTTACTTTATTTGTTAATTTAATTAACCATATTAAATATTGTAATGTTTTATTTATAATAACAAATTATTTAAATTATGTGAATAATACACACACACACACATATATAATTTAAAATCAATTAAAACAATAAGTTCAATTAATTATATATTATAAATTATTATAAATTCAATGATTTAATTAAAATGCAGTATAAACAGTTAGAATAAAAATAATTTAATATAAAATAAATTAATTTAAACAATAATTAAACTGATTTCATTTAATAATTTCATTTAAATGATTAAATTAGATCATATTATTTACATTATTTAATCATTTAATTTTTTGGGAGGGGGCGGGGGATCTGCTGTTTTTTCCATGTCCATAAAAGTTGTGGTTTGTGTGTTTGTGTGCTGTCAGTATAAACGCACACCTTCAGGCACATGTTGTCAGACAGGAATGGGAAGAGGTGATGCTCCACGTGGCAGCTGATGAGGGAATGGCCGAAGGTCCAGTCCAGCAGCGGGTTTCGGGGAAGGTTCAGGACTCCGTGTGTCATCTGGTAGATGCGTTTGGGCCGCTTAGTGGCAGAAAACATTGGCAGGCCGATGTGCTGCGAAAGCAGAGACACAGAAACCAACTCAAAAAAAAGAAAACTGCAACTACAACTCCATTATAAGAATAAAATGCTGAAACAGAGAAGAGCGCGGAAGCCATTCAACCTTTAGCTCAGTGTGTGTTTGATCTTTAAGTGGGATGAAATGTATTCAGCGGCCTGAGAGACGCCACTGACGCCACAGGGGGCCTGAACTGGACAAAACTGCACAAGACAATAGCACATGCATGCATTTATCTCACACACACACACACACACCTACTGTAACACACTGCAGCTACGAACCAGCAGCACAGCATTCACTCCTAAACAAAGATCTCACACATCGCTGTGGGTCTCAGCTTTAAACCAGCAAAAATACCTCAGAGGATCAGCACAATACAAAAGTACATTCTCCCTTTGCTCTGCCTGGGAAAATCATGCGTGAATTGTTCTCCGCCGTTTTACTTTTTTCTGCAGATGAACCCTGTGAACCTCCACGAGCAGGAGAGGAGAACAAAGCCGTATTGAGCGGGTCTCGCGGGAAAGGATGGAAAGACACACAAAGACAGGGATGGATTGATGCAGACTTCAGCTGAATAGCTTGGAAAGTTCACATTCTGAATGATTACTCTTATGAGCCCGAGAGATACGACAATAATTTAGTGCTGAAGTGTTACTGTACAGCCTGAGAGTTTTGTTGTTAGTGGGTCGTGTGCTGTCTGGATAAAGCTCAAGACCAGAACGATACTAGTTGCAAGCGATCCATTAACTATCACCACTGTACCTTTGATTATAGCTGAAGTGTGTGATTTCTGTACACCACTTGCATGCAAAAACAACTAAATTTCTATATTTTCTGAAGATAAGTAGTGTACATTTATATTTTCTGAGCTTCCAAATGCAACTACAGTGTACAAAACAACAGTTTTTTTTTAGATAAATGGTATAAATGCTTATATTTTATATTTTCTGAGCATGCAAAAAACTACTATATATATATTTTCTGAAGAAATGAAGTGTAAATAATATAATTCATATTCACTAAGCATGCAAAAATAACTATATTTTTATATTTTCTAAAAATAAGCGGTATAAATAATTGAATTGATATTTTCTGAGCGTGCAAAAACCACTATATATTTTTAAATATTTTCTGAAGATAGGTAGTATAAATAATTAAATGTACATTTTCTGAGCATGTACTGTAAAACAAATATAGCATGCAAAAACCACTATATTTGATATTTTCTGAAGAAAAGTGGTGTAAATAATTTAATTTATATTTTTGAGCATGCAAAACAAATTATTGAATGCAAAAACAAATATATTTTCATTTTTTTATTTGCTATATTTTATAACAATAAATTTTTTTAAAGAGAAGTGATATAAATAATTTAATTGATATATTTTCTGAGCATGCAAAAAAACTATATATTTTTTCTAATAAGTGGTATAAATACTATCATTTATATTTATATTTACTGAGCATGTCAAAACAACTATAGCACAAAAAAACTATAATTTTTTATATTTCCGAAGATAAGTAGGGTAAATAATTTAATTAGGTATTTCTGAGCATGCAAAAATAATTATTTTTTACATTTTGCTGAAGATAATTGGTGTAAATAATTGATGCTCTGGTTGCATCTCAAACAACTGTAGAAAGCATGCAAATTCAAAATATTGGTGCACCACCAAAAATATATATATCATAGTCATATATCAAAATGCAGCTTGCTGTCTTTTTGCATTTGATCTCACCTGAAATATGTTGACGTGTATGTACGGCAGGGAGAACATGGCTCTACACAGAAGCATGACCAGCAGAGAGGAGCTGCACGACAGACCCGACACACACCTGAGCAGATAATACTGAGAAAAAAAGCCCAGACACACACACAGGACGGTGCGCAGGATCTGGAGCGGAGACTGACCCTTCAGCTGACCTGAAACATATGACAGAATATGCTGGAGGTTTCTCAGCAGCGCATACACTCACCCACAGAAGAGGTCAAATTTAAATACATGTAAATGTACATCAGCTCAGAGTTAAATGAACACGGTTGATGTCGTGTGCTGAGAAAAAAGTCATTTATATCCTGTGAATGTGTGTGCAACAACAAAATCACTGCTACTCAGAACATTTCTGATGTTTAAATGAAAAGTTCACCACAAAATGCTCACATACGGTTTATCTCTTGTTGCTTTATCCCATATTAACTGGTTAGGAGGATGCATTGAAAAGCTGTGTCTGTAAGGGCTGAAAGGCCTCACCGATGGCAACGATGGGCGTGATGATGGGGACGGCCAGCGGTGCGATGAACAGATAGACGGATCGAGGCAGGAAGGGGATTTTCCAGGTGCTGGAGTCTCCCAGACCGATCACATTAGTGTGAGCATGATGCATCTTCACGTGAGCCTGAACGCCGGCCCGCGCTGAGAACGAGCCGCACACCTGAGAGACCACAGAGACAGAGTTTTGGGATTTTAAAGCATTGAAAACAAAGAAAAGATGATGTACAATGAAGAATTGTGCACCATTTCTGGGTGACCTACCAAATGTAAGTAAGTGACTCTTTGTACAGATGGCCAAATGACCAAGCGCAAGATGCTTTTTGGAACATTTCAAATCATGCAAGATTTTAATTTAATGTGATGATTTAATAATTTAATTTAAATATGAAATTAAAACACTAATTTGCATTAAATATTTAGTTTACTAAATATTTAAATTTTAATATTATAATTAATTTAAATGGTTACATTATTTACTTATATATATATATATATATTTGTTTGGCATATTATCTTTATCCATTAGTTTATCTTTTTTTTTTTTTTTAATAATCTTGTTTGACAAAAGTTACTTCATCAATTTTTACCTTTTCTGAATTGCAGTTACGTTATTATTAAATATTATTAACTGGCATTTTAATTTATTTAATGATTTAAGCTGCAATTTAATAATTTAATTTAATTAAAATAATAAATTCAATATTTTAAATTACTGAATACTTTGCTATTTTAATTAAATAAGGTAATTAAACAATTTAATTAGTAAATATTTCACTGCAATAGTTACATTAAAATCATTAAATTCAATTTTAGATACCAATAAGTAATTTTTAAATATTTACTTAAAATACTAAACATTTAACATTTTAAATAGTAAATGTAGTAAACATTATAATACTCTAATCATTAGTAAACATGAAAATATTTAAGTGATGTAAATATTTAATATTGTAAATAATTTAATTGAAATTTTAAATTAAACAAAGGTCAGATGTTCTTGGTTCCACTGAAGCTCAAGATGCATTTTGGAATGTCTCAAATTATTCTGTAGCTCCAGTGTTGCTTTCATTAAAGCAAAAGGGAAAGTGGACAAATCTGAAGAACATTTGGTTCTGAAATCTGATTTCATTCATACTGTTGTGCTAACATAAATTGCAATGAAAATTGCATATAAAACTATAAAATGTAATAATTTTTTGGGACCACTGTTGCCATGGAATACAGACTGTTGCCATGGAATATGATCAGTGTTATAACTCTTTTACATTCTTGAGAGGATGGAAGCTGAAATTAATCTAAATCCTCTTAATCCATAAAGTTAATTCATGAGGAATTAATCAGCTAAATTCTTTCCATACTTTTGCATTTTCATGTTGCAGAGAATTAGCTGCATGTGAAACACACTTCACTTAAACATCAGTACAAAGAGTCCTGATGAACCAAAACACATGGAATTAAGGTAAAAATGGAAAACCATGGCACTTTTGGTGCTTTTTCATACAATTTTACTACTTTGTAACGATAGATTTCCCTATATTCACGATGTTTAATAATTTCACATCGGCAGCAATTCTCACTTCGATGAAGAAGACGGCCCAGAAGTCGGCCCAGGCCGGAGAGTCGCTGAGCGCGCCGTGACTGGCCAGGTGTGTCCCTTTAACGGTGATGACAGCGTGAGCCACACCCATTATCAGCACACCTGACAGGAAATACAGCGGCTGAGACGAACCCAACAACAGGAAGCCTGCAGACACAAGAACAACATCACTGTAGCGGTGCAGAGCGCGACTCACGACAAAGATATGAGCACAAACAGGACGGCAGAGACATCTAGAAGACATTTATGCTCCGTAATCAATGCTCTGACACAAAATGCTTGCATTATGTAACTATTAACATGTTTAGAAATGAGTTATTGAGAAAACACTGAAGTAGAACAATTTTCACTCTGAAGTTTCAGTAAATTTCACAATGAGTTACAAATAATTAGCAAGTAATACAGAATTTTGAAAAGTCTGAAGTAAAAAAGCCTGACGTTTTTTTCTTGTAAAACATGCTCTAGTAATATTTTAGATTAAGGGTGCATTTACATAACGATTGGAATAAAAACTGAAAAGTTTTGTGTAGACAACAACGTTATCAAAACAAACACAACTAAAAGCCCTGTATTAAGCATGCCAGGCCAGTAGATGGCGATGTCACTTTGTAAAGAAACATTATGCAAACACGTAATATGCATTCCTATCTACCTTTTTCCTAAGCCCCATGATGCTTTGCGCAAATCTGGGAGTAACTTCCCTTTACACTGTAAACAATCAGCAAAAGGTTTGCTCTATGAGCGCAATAATAAGCATTTTCATAAACTGGGTACAATGAGGTGACATTATTTTACTCACCCTTTAACCATCGATCATGAAAAGGAAATTCAAACAAATTACTTTCAACATACCATAAATAACTCCTGAAGAGCCTCCTTCTATCTGCAGCAATATTGTGTACATGTTAATTATCATTATAGTAATATATAGTATGTCTGTATTTCGTAACAATTACATTTTACAGCATCCGTGTGAAGACGAACCTGGAAAGAGACATGAGGTTTTGCGGAGAAAAATGAAAGATTCTTAGTGTATTCCAGGGAATTATTCACGGTTTGTATCGTAAATTAAATCGGGAGAGCAGACCACAAAAGCACAGTATATGTTGTCTTTTTTCATTTACTTACAGTGGAATACAAAGGAAACATGAAAATAATCTAAGCTATTAATGTTATTCTCCTGACTTCTGAAAATAGAAAATGAATGAAAATTGACAGCCCATTCAGTCAAAATTAAAATAAGGATTATTTGTAGTGCAATCATGATTTGAAATGATTTGTTGCAGTCTTTTTGAGCAGAACTTCCCCAAACCGGAAGTGCCTCCCATAATTTAAGATGCAGTATAGGCTTATTAGGAATAAGGTGGATACACTGAACATGCAATACACACACGCATGACGTCACCGTTTCTGGCAGTGAATAAACGTAAATAACTTTGAATTCATGTTTCATTTGGTATCTTTTTTAATTAAATGTGACCCTGGAGCACAAAAGCAGTCTTAAGTCACTGGCGTATATTTGTAGCAATAGCCAAAAATACATTGTATGGGTCAAAATTATCCATTTTTCTTTTATGCCAAAAATCATTAGGATATTAAGTAAAGATCATGTTCCTTGAAGAGATTAGTAAATTTCCTACTGTAAATATGGAAAGCTCATTCATTCAGCTTTCAGATGATGTAGAAATCTCAGTTTCGAAAAATTGACACTTATGACTGGTTTTGTGGTCCAGGGTCACAAATGATGTATTATGATGGGTACGTTTGAAGAAATATCTGCTTTTAATTATTTAATCAGGCAAAGGTTTCATTTAATATAATGTTTCTGGGTATTATTTATTATTATGTATTATTTGCAATAAAAAAAAAAAGTATGTAGATCATGCATTTAAAAAAAACTAACAAAATTGGTGTCATATTTCATATTTGTTTTGCCAAAATCCAAAGACTGCAACTAAATTAAAAAAAATATGATGCTGGTAATTAAATTATGCCATGTGCTGTTGTTTTGGCTAGTATAATACAGTATTAAATGATCGGTTTTCTCATAATTTAGCAGTTTTGACCCCCATCGCTGTTGGTTTCTCCCTGAAAGACGAGTCAGTGGGTGGACTGCTGCAGGAAACTGGATCTGCCCAATGGGAGGGAAGCACCCAGATCGAACCTGTCGCCACGACAACCACTGCCACAGGAGCGCCTTGCTAATTTGGATATTAAAGGGATAGTTCACCCAAAAGTGAAAATCCTGTCATCGTTTACTCACTCGTTCCAAACCTGTACGAGTTTCTTTCTTCTGCTGAACGGTAAAGGAAGATATTTTGAAGAATGAGGGTAAAGTTTCTGCCCCCCTTTTTCCCTTTATTGTGGAAGTCAATGGGGACCAACAACTGTTTGGTCTTCATTCTTTTGTATTCAGCAGAAGAAAGAAATTCTTACAGGTCTGGAACAAGTGAGTAAATGCAGACAGAATTTTCCTTTTTACCTGAACTATCTCTTTAACTGTCGCCAAAGTCTGAATGCTTAAAAGCTTACTAAATAAAGAAGCCGAGTTGTTTGGATTGAAAGTCAAAGAACGTTTGGCATGAAACTGAAGTTTTGGTTTCTGTGTCAGTGTTAAAGGGAAGTTTAACCCAATAACCGGCTGGCACACAGTCACACCCCTGCATGACTAAAGCAGTCAACAATTAGTTCTTAATGCACATGATCCCTATTAATGACATTACACACCTTCATATCACTCATACACTGCAAAAACAGATGTGTCAAAAAACAACACATATGGTTGTGTTGACAGCATTCTGACACATGTTGTGTAGGATTTTAACACACAATGT
>JAFVLL020020170.1:0-12390 GCA_021397915.2 Tor tambroides | reverse complement strand
CTTTTGTGTATAATTACCTGTCAGGGTCTTTGGGAAAACGATAAAAAGCAAGATTTTCACTGTCACACTGATAGTTTTTGCAGTGGATTGCTCAACTTGCGTTCTTTTATTCCACTTTAACCTCTCTTTCGTTGTTATTCTGTCTATTTCTGTATATCTGTAACGTTGTCCAGTTAGAACTTTCACCCCAAAATGGTGGCCGCGCTACCGAAGCGCCACCTAGTGGCTGTTACCCGAAAAGCATCAGAGTTTCGCCTCTTGGTATTCTATACTCTTTGTGCACAGTCAGCGGAGGCTCGCGAAGCGGAGCCAGGCAAAAGTATAAATCCCGCTTTAAGATTCCAGTGACAAACAATTTGTTTGTCCTTACCAGATGCAACAGTGCTACAGTACATGACAAAATCACAGTGTGATTTTCAGAAGTGTGCAGACATGCTCTCTATGCAAGTGCTGTCTTACACTTGCAACAAATTGGACAAGTACATAATGAAATTAATAAAAATTCAATTGTTACAAAAATTGCTAATGGCTAGGACAGTCTTTGTCATTTAATACCCTGTTGATATAACATCACTCAAGTTGTGATTTGGAGAAGCGGACTGATTTTGGTTACTCGTCCATACAGCCACCATTTGATCTGCTTTTGATCCTTTTATGTAGGCTACCAAGGTGCAAACAGTAAACACTGAGATTCCAAACACTGGCTGTGTGAATGACCATAGCTTTTGATTCCTATCCACATGCTAATTTTAATGTGTCTTCTCAGTCTATACAGACCTGTAAATTGCAACAGCATGCCTCAAAGTGTTTATTACAGACTCATAGAAGTCGGACATAATAAAACTCATCCCCCCATATTTGCTTACGTTAGTGGCAGTTGTGCAGAGAAAATGGCCAACAGACCTATGTAGGGTATAATTGAGACAGGCACTCTGCTTCTTTGATGGGAATGTTATTAAATAAGGTGATAAAAGCATGTGAGGGATGGGAAGTGGCAAAAGATTCCTCACCAAAGCCTTCAGACTTCAAAGCACACAGTCTATGTTTACCGTAAGGGTAATGCTAAAATAGCAAACTGAGCTATTGGGAGCCTGTATCAAAACACATTTGCATGAATTTAATACTGAGTGGAATGTGGAAAGATGAGGTTGTGCTATATGGAGCCACTGGAGTTGATGAGGGGCTCTTAATATTAATTTTACTAAATCTGTACTGAAGTTGGATAGTTACATTAAGAGAAGTGCTATGGCTGCACTAAAGGTGCGGCCACATTAGCAAAATTTGGGCAAAATTTTGTATGCAAGAAGGGTCCATTTTCTATTGTCAGTAGTGTAGTGATTTTAAAGCACAGCTCACATAGAAATCCCTTTCAAACCAAGTAGTTTTATGTTGATCAACAGCGAATCCCATTGACCAACTGGAACCCAAAATTTCTTGACCTTCACACAAAATTCCCAGTCATATGGATTCCTATTGAAATGGCTGGATTTTTCCTGCAAAAAACACAGCGTTTAAGAGTTGGCTCACAAAGCGTGTTGAAGATTTGATGATTCTGATTGCGTTAAGACTTTGTTAAAATTTTATTTGTCAATAGAAAGTAAAATATGCACGATTGGCTTGAATTGAATCACTTTATGTACTAATTGTTTCAATTAGTACAAATGGAAATAAAATTGTATTATTTTTACCCTAGAACATAACTCATTTACTTGAAAATGTATTTATTCATTTATTTACAGTTCTTTCCACTGAAATCTGATGCAAACCACCCTATAACACTCACCTGTGCTGTCATAAAGGTTCTGGACCCCAGTTTGAAAAACCCCTGACTTAGACATTTATTATAGAATTAATTTATATCTATTTTAATTATTCATTTTTTTTCAGAGAATGTATATTGGACTTTATCTTGCTTTAAAATTTAACTTATGCTTTTAAACTCTAATTATTATTATTATTATTATTTTATCTCTTTCTGCAGGACGGCATGGGTCACCTGCGTATCACAGAAAGAGGCCTGAAACTGGAGGGTGATTCAGAATTCCTTCAGCCACTGTATGCCAAAGAAATCCAGTCCAGACCAGTAAGTGCACGTCAGGGCCTATCAGTGCGATAGTAAGAAGGACATATATTCTTTCTTTCTCACAATGTCCAGGCGTAATAATATCAGTGAGGCTGCAGTGGATGGATGGCTTGATAATGTGTAGGGTGATGGCGTTATCTCATCTGTCTAGCAACGAGTGAGGCTAGAGAGAGTGAAAGACAGAGTGATAGAGAGAAACAGACAGAGGAGATGAGGTGAATAGCAATGGCCTGATGGGACTGGTGATGAGAGGAAACTCCCATCCACTGCAGTAGGAAAAGACTCACTCTAAGAATTAGACAATTCCCACACTAAAATGGTAACACCAGGCACAGTAACCAAAATAAACAACGTACACATATTCATACATAGTGTGCTTTTAACAAATGTACATATTCATATGCTTACATAGACTCTGAAATGTTTGTTATTAAACGTATTTTATAAATGTATATATTTTCATAAACATGTATTTTACATATGAATAACTATAGAAATGTACAACTGTTTACAGGCCCATTAAATTCATGCTCTTATAAAATTATAAATGGTTTATTTAATTCTCATTTTTGGATTGGGGATGATTAGTGAATAATTTGCACATGATTTAATTCAAGTTGCACAGGATACACTGCAGAAACATTCCCATAAAGTGCCATAGGCACAGGACTTTAACCTCAGTAACCCATCAGCTGTTGCCATATTTCTAGATCATAGCAGCATGGGCATGAATCTACCAATACATTGATCCACTAGTTCTTAACTGACTGCCACATGCTAAAGCATACAACAAAGGACATAAAATAACTGACTATAATTCTATCATCCTTAAAATAAACAGTAAACCTTGACTACCTGGTTCATTATTTTGTACTCTCTTTTGTGATGATGCCTTCAGCTTCAATATTATTCCAAACTTTTTGTTTTTCTGTGCAAGGCATGTTAGTGTATGTTTTATTCAGAAGGTCACAGCATCATGAATAATTGGACACGTTGCACTCCTGATGCTTCCGTTTATATACAACACCATACATAATATCAGCATATGATTAATGTGGTTTACATTTCTATTACATCATGGCTTTAAAGTGCATTCCTAGATTTATTGTGCAAAATGTGTGTCTTTTGTAATCAAAATGTAATAACTTTTGAAACAAATTTCCATCCTAGTTTTCCTAATCATCTTAGGTTTGCTTTGAAGGTGTGATGTATTCTAGATTCTGTACATTTCCTTATTGACAAGGAGTTTAATGAAAGATAAGTCACTTGAAAGATAGTTTCAATTTAATCTTTGTGTTCCTCTTAATTAGCCTCACACACAACTCAATATACTTTTGTTCTGTTTCTGGCCTTTTTTGTTCATAAAATCAGATGTTCTCACAATATTAAAGAGCATCTATGAATGAATCATTTTACACTTGAGTGAAAACAAAGCAGCAAAGCTAAAATGCATATAATTTACATTATAGACATATCACCACCTTTTAATATGCAACACAACAGTACCTTTAATTAAAAAGTCAACTGGAGCATGAATTATTGTTGTAATGATTTTGACAGATATCTGTATCTTGCCTAATCATTACTACAAAATATTTTTATGCAGTTTCATTGTTTTTGTTGACTATTTGAAGCTCTATGCAGATTTGCTGTTTTAAAAACATGATTTTTAGAGGAGACCATCTGCCCAACACTTAAATCAACCCAGACATGCATACTGTGCTCATTTATGATTGGTCCCTACGCATAGAGCGAAATCTTTACCAAGTGTTTCTGTGCCTGAGGGGAGACTTCACAAATGCTTACCATTTTGTGCACTTGCTTTCCTTTAAAAACTTGAATGTGTATGTGTGTGAATGTGTATAACACTGCAGAATCATTTTTAGTGACTATCTTTGTCTTGTTTTCCAGTTGAAATATCTAAACAGTCCTAAGACAAGATAAATTCACCTGATAAAAAAAGGCTACATACAATAATAGAACTTGATTCAGAGACTGTACTGTATCTTGTTTGCGTGTGTTTTGTCTAGTGGCACTGGTAGAAACAAAGTCATTGCAATAAGGCAAAATACACTTATATTCAAGATAAATCTCTAAAAATTAATTTCTTACAAGACCTAATTCTATTCCTACAAGACATTATTATTATTATTATTATTATTATGTTTGCATTGCATTGCATAAAAAAAGTTACACGTTTTATTTAAGAAAGTTTATTTATTTTTACTCCTCTTTTATTTATTTTATTTTTACTCCTCTTTATCATGCCAGGGAAGTCCATTGTTCCTGCAGTCTTCTAAGAACGTGTCTGTCAACATCCTCAATGAGAAGAAGCAATTAGTATCTCAACTCATTGCAGGTAAGCACACAAATACAAATACTCTCAGGGTAGGAATTTTTTTAAACCCTCATGCAACTGCTTTGTGATAATTATAATTGTCTTGCTCACCACAATTTCGCAGACTATAAATTGGAATGAAGATTTCTTGCCCCATCTGTGGCTGTTTATATTAGCGTAGATAGCATGAAATGAAATATTCACTGATCTCAAGAGGCAACAATGGGCCAGTCCGCTCACAGAAGGAAAATGAATCCAGGCAGCTAATGTTAGACTTTATGGGACAGATGGTTAAATAACTATTTTGAAAGATTTAAAGTGTTCATTGATAGCCAGGTTGTTATTCTCATCTCTCTCATGATGTAGCCTTTATAACTGTGACTAGAGACTTCATTACTGTTCAGTAATTGCATGTGCATGGATGCATGTACTATTAAGTCCTGGCTAATAATGTAATAGCAAGGCTGTATTTTAATTAAAGTAATTTTGCCTTAAATTGACTAGCTAAGTGACTTTCACTTGAATTACGGTGTTAGCACAACTGTATACAAAAGAACATTAAAGTGTAAGAACAAGTATTTGTTTCATTAACTGAATTCAAAAGTGTTTCATGTACAAGCTGGTCAGAAAAAAAGACATTAGAGTAGACATTACAAGCTTGTATGTTTCAGATTAGACCAATAGGCTTGTACTTAATTACTCGTTATTTGTTTCACTGGATATGCCAGACAATATTTCTTTAAATTAAACTTGTTTTTAGACTGCATACTGAAATGCAATATTTATAAATTAACTGAACAAATATAAATGCAACACTTTTGTTTTTGCCCCCATTTTTCATGAGCTGAACTCAAAGATCTAAGACTTTTTCTATGTAAACAAAAGGCCTATTTCTCTCAAATATTGTTCACAAATCTGTCTAAATCTGTGTTAGTGAGCACTTCTCCTTTGCCGAGATAGTCCATCCACCTCACAGGTGTGGCATATCAAGATGCTGATTAGACAGCATGATTATTCGGGGGGGTTCGGAAACCAGTCAGTATCTGGTGTGACTACCATTTGCCTCACGCAGTGCAACACATCTCCTTCGCATAGAGTTGATCAGGTTGTTGATTGTGGCCTGTCGAATGTTGGTCCACTCCTCTTCAATGGCTGTGTGAAGCTGCTGGATATTGGCAGGAGCTGGAACACACTGTCGTATACGCTGATCCAGAGCATCCCAAACATGCTCAATGGGTGACATGTCCGGTGAGTATGCTGGCCATGCAAGAACTGGGATGTTTTGAGCTTCCAGGAATTGTGTACAGATCCTTGCAACATGGGGCTGTGCATTATCGTGCTGCAACATGAGGTGATGGTCGTGGATGAATGGCACAACAATGGGCCTCAGGATCTCGTCACGGTATCTCTGTGCATTCAAAATGCCATCGATAAAATGCACCTGTGTTTGTTGTCCATAACATACGCCTGTCCATAACCCCACCGCCACCATGGGCCACTCGATCCACAACGTTGACATCAACAAACCGCTCACCCACACGACTCCATACACGCTGTCTGCCATCTGCCCTGTACAGTTAAAACCGGGATTCATCCGTGAAGAGAACACCTCTCCAAAGTGCCAGACGCCATCGAATGTGAGCATTTGCCCACTCAAGTTGGTTACGACGACGAACTGCAGTCAGGTCGAGACCCCGATGAGGACGACGAGCATGCAGATGAGCTTCCCTGAGATGGTTTCTGACAGTTTGTGGTGAAATTCTTTGGTTATGCAAACCGATTGTTGCAGCAGCTGTCTATGTACACAAAACATAGACAGCTGTTTTGGGGTGGGCCGGTCTCAGATGATCTTGGAGGTGAAGATGCTGGATGTGGCGGTCCTTGGCTGGTGTGGTTACACGTGGTCTGCGGTTGTGAGGCTGGTTGGATGTACTGCCAAATTTTCTGAAATGCCTTTGGAGACAGCTTATGGTAGAGAAATGAACGTTCAATTCACGGGCAACAGCTCCGGTGGACATTCCTGCAGTCAGTATGCCAATTGCACGCTCCCTCAAAACTTGCGACATCTGTGGCATTGTGCTGTGTGATAAAACTGCACATTTTAGAGTGGCCTTTTATTGTGGCCAGCCTAAGGCACACCTGTGCAATAATCATACTGTCTAATCAGCATCTTGATATGCCACACCTGTGAGGTGGATGGATTATCTCGGCAAAGGAGAAGTGCTCACTAACACAGATTTAGACAGATTTGTGAACAATATTTGAGAGAAATAGGCCTTTTGTGTACATAGAAAAAGTCTAAACCTAAGGGCAAAAACAAAAGTGTTGCGTTTATAATTTTGTTCAGTATATATGTGTGTGTGTATATATATATATATATATATATATATATATATTTTTTTTTTTTTTTTTTTGGCAGGTTCTCATGGAGTTCATGCAAGAGGCAAAATGCTGGAGGTAAAATCAAGTGCAGGAAAGCTGCTCTTCTCTGCTGACGACCATGAGGTGGTAGTTGGTGCAGAGAGATTACGAGTTACGGGTGAGTGAACAATTAAATTATAGCACATTTGAGGGCATTTTTTTTTAATGCTCACACAATGCCTTAACCCTGTTCCCACAGAGTTATTTGGCACAGTCTACAAAGAGAAAGTACCCTGTAATCTTATGGGGTTTTTTGTTGTTGTTGTTGTTGTTGTTGTTTTTTTTGCTTATGATCCTCCTCATAGGGCTGCTTTTAAGTGCAGACTGATATGAGACATTGTGCTTTTTTCATTGATACAGTGGTGTAATTAAAGCATCTACTAAAATGTAATAATTATAATTTATGTGTTGGTTGCAAAAATAATTTCATCAGAATACTATACAGCTACTTTTAAATGCCCATCAATGGAAAACAATGCTTTTTGACTCCATCATCGTGTAATTACGATGTAATTATCAGTAGAGCAGAAGCTTACTGGACTATAATTTACTAACTCACCAAACATTGACTATTTAATAATATTTTCTATGATACAGGTTTTCAAACTAGGGTAACAAGGAGGTTTCTGGGGGATAAAATATTTTACAACATGCTATTTTTAGGGCTGTCAAATTTAACCTGTTAACTTAAGATATTAATTAAATATGTTTGAAGTAATCATTCATTTCGACACATTTACTGAATGTGCTATTGATTTTTTTTTTAAATAAATTTTTTATTTCCCAGATATTTAATTTTTATTATTTTTTAACAATAATAGTGAAAATAGCTTTAGTACAGTGACAATATAAAATAGTTCAAAAAATCTTCTTCTCCTTATTATTATTATTATTATTATTAGTCATTGTTTTAGGAACTTATTGTATTTGAAGTATATGTGTTCCTCAGTTATGCACAAGCCCTGTTAGACTGTTGAAAGAATGTCGGCACAACCAAAAGGCCCCTCAGTCTCTGGTCACATTTGGAATGAAAACAAGAAGCACTTGGCAGTGCTTTCCAACATTAAACCCCAGATGGTGAGAATATATGTTTGTTTGTTTGTTTTTTTTGTTTTTTTTGTTTGTTTTTTTCCCCAATGATTTATTTTAAGAAGTGAAGAAAAAAAAAATTTCAAGGTTG
Organism: Tor tambroides; assembly: GCA_021397915.2. Taxonomy (NCBI): domain Eukaryota; kingdom Metazoa; phylum Chordata; class Actinopteri; order Cypriniformes; family Cyprinidae; genus Tor; species Tor tambroides. The sequence goes on along the minus strand of JAFVLL020020170.1, from coordinate 4,368 downwards.
CTTTGTGCTGTATTTGATCGCTGTGCTTGTCTCAGGGGTAGCGCTAAACTTCCTTTAGTGATTACTCAAGCTTGTGTACATCCATTTTTTCCCCCTGATGATTTTCCCTAAGCCACAGTTCATTACCTTACATCCACTCTAGCCCAGCACGGACTGCAGTGAGAACAGAGGTGTTTAGAATTGGATGTTTCTTTTTCGGATTTTATCTCAAGTGTTACTGAAATGATGACAGGCATCTGAATTATTGTGAAGGCATTTGGTGGACAACTCAGGGATGATGTGCAAGTTTTAAGGTCAGGCAAATCCTGTTACTCTAATGCTTAGATAAATGCCTATGTCTCCTTTTGCGAGTCTGTTACTTAGAATCAATCCTGAGAGCTCCTGTCATGTAATAGGACTATTATTTAATGTCATGACAGCTGAGAATGAGTCTAGGGTAAACACAACTTCAGCTGCCATCAAAACACTTCTGATCAACTCGTTCTGTAACTTTATTAGGCAGAACGTTTTTCAGTCCAAGCAAGATTTTTAAGGACCAGTATTCCTCTAATATTTGTTCTTGCATTCTTTCTGTTGAGCAAATCTTTTAAGAATGCGATTCATACGATGACTTCAATAAACCTGTTATTTCAGATTTTAATTAAATTTTAATACTTTTAGGGCATAGTTGATACTACCACCCTCATATCGTCATGAATAAAAAGCATAAAATAAAGAGTTTTAATAACATCTAGCATAATCTTTTGTTATTTCTTTGAAAGCAAATATTTTAACAAAACTGCTTTATTGCTTATTCGAAAACTGAATTAATGAACTATGGGGTAAAGTTCCTTGTGGAACTTAAAAAGGTTCTGCTTTATTTTTAACAGTGTAATAAATAAATGCAAACACATATACAGTCACTAAATGGGATGAATCATAGTTACATAAAACATTCATAAAATCTTTCCAACCTTAAAATCTTTCAGGACATAAAAAACTTGCACTGAAAATCTTTTCTTTTCATTCACTCACTTTTCTTTCATGCACTTGTAATGCAGAGAAGAATCATTCCCAGCTGGAGACATTTGATTATAGTATTTTGCAACTCTTTTAAGATAAGCAGTGTTTCATCTGATGAGAGACTGCCATAGTATCAGTGTCGACTCTGATATAAAAGAATACAGAGCGAGGAAGGAAATTCAAAATGTCTCACGAGGGGTGGGGGAGCTGCAAAATTCACTTCGCATTTTGTTCAGCTCCACAGGAACAGGAATAAGAGCAAATTAGGACAAATCCTGCAACATCTGCTCAGGCTAGCTGCTTTATTTCAGTATGAGCACAAACATGGAACTGGAAAGACCTTGACCTTGATCTTAATGAGCCAGTATTTTTCTTTTGCTTTTAAATGAGATTTTTCTTTTGCTTTTAAATCACCTAACCCAGAACACTTAATTTCCACGCATTTGAATTTACTAATGAAAAGCTGCAATATTTTACACTGTGACCGATATGAGAGTTATTTGTATCTAAAAGAGTGATGCAGCCTTTGCACTGATGTTTCCCCTGGAGCATTATATTAGTCTGTGCTGAATGTTATTCTTCATTCATTTTAACAATCAGATGTGAACAGGGAAAGCAGTTTGCTTGGGTACCAAAGTCACTCCCAAGGGATGCTATGTCAAGCTTTGAGTATCATAATTTTTGAGTAATTATGGCAATATTACATTAAAATATTAGATGGTTTTAAAGAATGGCCATATGTAGCCGTTCATTTATTCCCAATTTTCGTATAATCTTTTATTTTATGGTTTCTGAGGGCGTAAAGATATATTAAAGCTGAGACTCATAAAAACTGAAAATTTAACCAGAGCAGAGAAATAATATGCCATCAAAGTATGATTAAAGTGTCTGTTTAAACTGTATTCATAGCAAGACAAAATCTGCTGACTTCTTTTTTTTAAGATTTTCTATACTTGATTTTAAGGGAAATTTGTGGAATTCTGTGGAATTGATTATTAATCTGTGAAACAGCCAATATATTTAACACAAGAATGGAATGTGTAGAACTTGTAAATGTTAGGGATTCTGCCACATTGAGCTTTTTACAACATTCACTCTTTGTTCATACTCTTAAGGGGCAGCCGTGGCCTAATGGATAGAGAGTTGGACTTGTAACCCGAAGGTTGTGGGTTCGAGTCTCAGGTCCAGCAGGGATTGTAGGTGGGGGGAGTGAATAACCAGCACTCTCTCCACCCTCAATACCACAACTGAGGTGAGACCCTTGAGCAAGGCACCAAACCCCCAAACTGCTCCCCGGGCACCACAGCATTGGCTGCCCACTGCTCTGGGTGTGTGTTCACTACTGTGCATGCACTTGGATGGGTTAAATGCAGAGGACAAATTCCGAGTATGGGTCACCATACTTGGCCACACACCCCTTCCCTTACTTGCCATTACTTGCATGTAGCTTTCACCTGCCAGCAATTATAAGTAATTCATTTAGGATCTTCAGGCACTGTATCACTTTATTACAAGAATACATTTAATCAAACAAAGCACAGACTGCATAACATTTTACCAACATGATTTGTCAGACTTAAAACCACTGTCATTTACCCCAGTTTCTTATCCCTACTGAAGAATGAATGGAACCTGAGATGAGACATAACAGTGCTCCACTGTGATAATCTAAATAAGCCGTGACAGGGAATTTGCTGAATGTGTCAGATTGTGCTTGTAGTGCTTCCTCTCACCAGTACTTTCACAGTTAGCAGCAGTCCGCAGGATAATGATATTAGCAGTCAGAATCTTTGCTCTAATTGTAATTAACATGCATTGATTATCCTCAATTATATTCTCACAGCAGTGGAAGTTGTTTTCTAGCAAATTTGTTTGTGTATTTTTTTTTAAATTTGTGTCTTGCACAATAAATACAATAAAATAATTAGAATAATAATCAGTATCTATGCCTTGTTTTTCAGTGACATTGAAACATTTAAAACAGCATAAAATTACAAAATAAGATTAATATTTATTACTTTAAGAAAATTCAATTAACATGATTTAACATTGCCTGTAATTAAAGCTGCAAATTGAATCTATAGACTCATTCAATTTGCTCCTTCTCTAAGGGCTTTAATCTCAATGCATTTGTTGGAATGATGGAGATTAACAGTCTGTGAAATGTGGTACAGGAGATTCCTTTAAAGAGGAAATATGGCCCCCACATTTTACCGTTTTATCATGGCTGAATGGGAAATTTGCTGTGCTGAGTGACCATTGGAATTCTGTCAGATGACCATGGTAAGCAAATGATAAAGAGTCTATAAAAGCAAGTAAATTATGGTTAAGACTCTGCTGTACCCACACACACAGACTGAGAAACTGGTGAAATAATTCAGCTTGTCTCTGGTCACCAAGTAAGATCAGATTTTTACACTGAGCACAGATTATTGGTGCTGTGTCTCATATCTTGTTAAACCTCATGGCATTATGAGCACACAAGCACAGCAAATATCATTATTGCAATTCTGTGATATTTAAAATGGGTTTTGATGTGTATGGGTCTTTCTTATTATATTTTCTTGGTATATCCATAGGAACTGTATTAGCTGAGAGATCATTTAGACTTATAACAATCATATTCTCTGTGAGATATGATGTAAAGTTGGGAAAATTGAGATACATTTAGTGCTACATTGAACTATGTTAGCATGTCTACATGCATATCAGAATGTTCTGGCCAAATTACAAATTATGCGATAAATTTGCTAACAGTAGCATAACAGCAGTTCTACCATTTTCAGAATCATGTTGCAATAATCAAAATGCTCTGTTGTCCATCTTAGTTTGTAAAAAGTCAGATTTGTTTAGAAAGCCAGATTTGTTTGCACAGTTCGTTTAAATAAATAATTCACCTGTGTTGCAAATTAGCTCAAAGTGAGATGAACGTAGTTAATCATAACAGGCTGTTATCAAATATTTTCATCTTCAGGAATTAACTGTAGCATTAATAGTACAATAGAATGATCCGTTCGTCCGCAGTATAGACAGTTTTAATCGTCTATTGACTCTACGGAGATTTACTAATTCTAGAGAGAGAGAGGGAGAGAGGGGGAGAGGGGGAGAGAGGGAGCGCTCGCGCGCAAGAGAGTAGAGTGTAATGGCAGGATTTACACATCAGCTAACCACAACCTGTTAAGAACCATCAGAGAATCACATCACCTTAATTAAAAGGTGTCGAAGCCTAGAAGCGCATCTAAACAGTTAACAAGCGGTTACTTGCATTGGGTTTGTTGGTGCTGAGTAAAGTGTCCTGGTGCATGTATAATGCGTAGATTCTTGATGAATTCCTTTAGAAGTGAAAGCTTCGTCATTCCAGCCATG
>JAFVLL020020169.1:0-37728 GCA_021397915.2 Tor tambroides | reverse complement strand
CCCTCACCGTCACTGCACGGAAATACTAATAAAACTTAGTTTTGGAAAAATACTTTGTATTACAAATCTTTATATTATTTGGCTTTCTATTAATGTAATATAATGAATCACAGCTGTCTACAGTCTCCCCATGGCTTAAGTTATTGGCAGTTTAGCATTTGAGTAATTTACACCAAAACAAAAAATAACATCTATGCTTTCATGTCCGAAAACATTATTTTTGTCTTACATTTCATAATAAACTCATTTTTCGTCAGTTTATTTTCATGAAATGGAATGGGTACAAAGGATTGTGGGTGACTGAAGGTTGCAGAGGATACATCTCATGCATCCTTCAAATTCAGCTGAATGAAGGACGCGAAACGAAGGCTGCCTTCCAAGGATCCTTCTGATTGAGATGGCCTTCAGCGACGTTTGATGACGTGGCAGCCTAGATATGCAGCCTTCGTAGGATGCAGCCTTCCGTTTGAGAAGCACCCAAAGAGAGCCGACAGATCCTTATGCTTTCGAATTGCTCTCACAGTACTTTGATGTCATACACTGATCATTCTGCGCAGTGCCGCTTCAAGTCGAACACACCTACTGACAGTCCATTAGCGTGACACATATTGATTAAATACTATGAAGTCTACTTGATAATTTCAATATACTATGACCTAAAATGGGTTTTAAACATTTGTACATCTCTAAAGTTTTTCGTGTGTTGTTTAGATGCTGTCAGTATGTTAATAATGCATGTTTCAGTGTCTCTGTATACAAATTAAAATGCATATTCTAGAACCATACATCAAAAACCTATGAATTCTTACGAGGTCACGTTGGCATACTTGAAAAACCTGGTCTTATCAGAATCAAAAATGTTAGTCTTGATGTTTGGGAGATGAGGGAAACAAGAAGCTTTGTTGCTGGGGATTACTCTAAGCTACTACAACAAAACAACCGTAACTCACATTCAAACACACACCGGATTCCCTTTCTTCCCTCTCATTCCTCCTCTTCTCCTTCTAGTGTTCGATACGCTATAATTTCCAGCGACAATGTGAATACCTGCAATTGTAAAGATGAAATACATGCTAGCAGCTCCACTGTGAATTTGCATCATGTACTGGGATGTTAACAATGGCTATGCATAAAGGTCTGGCAGTGGGTGAATAAAGGAGGAATTTCAACAGATAAAGTTTTGCTGGATTGTAAGGCCGTGGATATTTTTTATATGACTCAGACAGGATGGTAATCTTTAGCTATGTGACAATCACAGCGGCGCGTCTGATTCCTGCATCTGTGCTATTCATCTCACCGAGGCCCCATTTGCATTGAAACTACTTTCTGACACAATGTACTCTTTTAAAATGACTCCAGAGAGAGATATATGAATGGCGTGCTATCATTGTAAAAGCTAGAACAGATATTACAGTCACAGCTGCATTTACCTCGACCGTCCCTCTAAAAATTGAAAGTGTGATGTTTGTGACACTGCAGTTGTAAAACCAGATGGTTCCAATAGTCTGATGTACGTATAACATTAAATCTAATGTGTGCATAAAAAGCCTATTTGAAACAGAATTTAAATCTCGCTTTACCATTAATCCCGTCGATTTGTTTACCTGTGTATTCAAATATCTCATAGCCTGTGGACTTACTGTTTTGTTTGCTCACTACGGTGAAATGTAATGGTTTTGTGACAACTTTTTAGAACCTTCTGTTAAATATGTCTCTGTAATCACATAGCCCACCTATGTTGCTTCATAAAATCATGTCCTGGAACAGCGGCCGTGTTGGGTATGCAGAAGCAGCGAGCGGAACTTTAGTAGCACATAAGTTGTAATTAATCTCTACAGCATGTTTCCCAGAGGAATTGTTTACTAAGTTGTGTGTAAAAAACACTCATAAAATAACAAGAGCCTTGGACCATAATGTGCAATAGAAAAACCTGCTGCTGAAGCTTGCAAACCTTTATTAGTAATATTTTAGTCAAGGACATCCTATGGCATATAAGGTGACCAAAATGAAGATGGTTTTAGACTGGAAATGTAGCTACTGTATAAAGATTTGCCAATTACAACAATGTGTGGGAATCTGCATGACAGAAAAAAGTGGAAACTTTATGTAACCTGTTTCTATAAACATAATCTTGTTGACAAAGCATGACAAATTTACATTGCCAGTCACACATTTTATTTATTTATGTAATTTATTTGTTTATTCATTGTATTTGAACAAATAGGCTGCATCTATTGAAATACAGTAAGTTTACAGTAATATTGTGAAATGTTGTTACAATTTAAAAACTCTTTTCTGTTGTAATATATTTTACAATATTATATGTTTTATAATAAAAAATATATTTATTCCTGTGATGAATTTTTAGCAACCATTGCTCCAGTCTTCAGTGTCACATGATCCTTAATAATGATAATATTTTGATTTGCTGCACAAGAAACATTTCTTATTATTATCAATGATGGAAACAGTTGGGCTGTTTCATATTTTGTTGAAATTGTTCAAAGGTTTGGGGTAAGAAAGATAAATTATTGATTAATAATTTATTAAATTATTATTAATTGTAAAATACAAATACAATTTTAAATTGTGATATTTCACAATATTACTGATTTTTAATCAAATAAATGCAGCCTTGGTGAGCATAAGATACTTCTTTAAAAAAAAAAAAAGAAAATCCATAATTTTGACTGGTAGTGTATATGCATATTTCTTTCATAAGAAAAATGTGAGACTGCAATAAAGAGATAGATCAAACAAAATCAGCCACTCCAAAGCTGTAGTTGTTTTGATTTTTTAAAATTTCTCATATTATATTGATTGTGACACTTGTTTAAATTATGAATGCATATACTGACCACAAAAAAGTGCAACATTATCTGTGCATGCGTACAGTTTTTAATCAATAAAACCATCAGGCTTCAGGCAGTGCACCAAGAATGAAGGTATCAAATTAATAATTGATAGAGTAATCAAACGCCCACTCTGTCTGCGCAGCTTTGACACATATTATAGTAAACATTTTCAACACTTTGCCATTTCGTCCTGAAAAGAAGAAAAGTCGATGCTCATTAGGAAGCACAATGAGAATACGTCTCTCATTCTTTATCAAGAGCAATGACATCCAAAACATTTCATTTTAAAGTGAGTGAAAAACCTAAATGTGTACAGCTGAACGCAGCCAACACTACAAACAATGACAAACAGCTAGCCTTGCATAATAAAGCCATTTGTACCCATAATACGACTCTAGACCACTTACCAATCTCAGCCTCTCTTCATGTCACGGGCAGGAATAATCAGTACAAGATAAAGCAATAGTAATCTATCATCAGACTCCGAGGCTCTTGGATGTTCAGCGAGAAGGATGCAGGCTCGGTTAGTGCAATGCCATCCATCATGGCAAATGCTAACTAGGCAAGGGATTTTAACACAGAGATAATGCAGCTGGCAAATGAGACCTCAGCGTTGCGCAAGGGGGCCCTCTTACATTTTCAGCAACCAGGGGTGGAATGACCTTGTGCCAGGCTGCAGCATAAGCTCCGTTCCCTGATTGTGGAGTTAGTTCAGGCTCAAGGGACGTGGCGAGTGTTAATCAACAGATCATGATATTATGCAGAGGTGAATTAGAGCAGATCCGTAACTCTCTTCGGAAACAAACTCCAGCATGAACAGATTACATTTCCCTCATCCATAAATGTTTTTCTTTTGCAAGGTTAATACAGATTCAGTAAATGTGATACATGTGGCAGAGAAAGTAAATTAGCAATGATCTAAACTGAGTGCTGGACCCTTCATTTATGTTAAATTTACATGTATAATGTAAGCAGTTTTTTTTCTTACCAAAGAAATCCTTACAGCGAGACTTCTGAATTGTAAGATAAAGTCTGGTCCACTTCGAATCTTATTTTAGATATTTGTTGACTGCTGTTGCATTGACTGTCATGACAGACATTGAAAGTTATAATTTTTTTTTTTTCAGTAAATATTTGTCCCCAGTGAGAATAGCTTGTTACTTATTAGCATGCCTATTAATAACATATTGGCTGTTTATTAGTGCTTATAAAGCACATATTCTGCATGACCATATTCTACATCCCTAATCTTACCAAATAAACTTAACAACTACCTTACTAACTATTAACAAGTAGTAAATTAGTTTACTGAGACAAAAGTCATAGTTAATGATGTGTTAATGGCGAGAATTGGACCTTAAAATAAAGTGTGACTGAATATATAATTGCGATAATAATTGACAGTGGAAAGACTCAAACCTGGTAAAACCGTCATGGCCATAATTCCTTAATAGATAAACAGAGCCTTTTCTAATGTTCTTTTTCTTCTAATGACAGTTTGTTGGGCTAATGGGGATTATAAATGTAGAAAATACATAATGTTTGTAATAATAATAATTGCTACAATTGTCTTTGAAAATACAAAACAAAAACAATCAGTGCAGTAGCTGACAAAATAACAGTTGACACTGCATGCATTTGTAAGTTAACAAACAAACATGAACATAATCTGAACAAACTGAAGTATATTTATATATTGTCACTAAAGTCATTTTAATCTAATCTTAATTTATAAATATACCATACCAAGTCATACCTGATTCATTAATTAATATTATTGAATTAAATATTATAAAGTGTCACCCTTTCTAGTGTTTGTATGTAATATTCACTTTTGGTGTGAAAGGCCTGACAAGGCTATAAACATTTGAGACTTTTTGCTAATCTTCATTACTTTTTGAAAGAAAAATTGAGAATCCCCCATAAGTAATAATTAATAAATAATTCACATTGTAACTACTTTATGTTAACTGAAGGTTATATGTCTTTATTATTTGCTGTGGAGATTAAAGACTTCAGTAGTAAACATGCAAAAGTGAACAATAGGTATTAAATCTTTCCTGCTGGATGTGAATTTCTAGGAGTTTTGCTAAGGATATCTCTGTAACAGCCTCTCAAGGACAGAAGGCCACTGCGAACACTTCACTGCAACCTGATCTATATTCTCAGCGAGGCTGATGCTATATAAAGAGAGCTAAGCGACAGGACAATGTAAGTTTACCTGCCCCAGTTTCTGTAATAAAAGTTCCTGAAACTTTGGCTCAGATAAGATGAGCGGAAGGGAACTAAAGATACTTGGGAATAAAGTATGTGTGAGCAAAGAACAAAGACTTTCAGCATTTCAAGAAGCTGGACAGGCTTTCTAGCATAAATTATCATTCGGTTCTTACCAAGGATTTGTATCTTCCCTTTTTTCTCCCTGCTGACTGGTGAATTCAATCAGCAGTCATTCTAGTAAACAAATGACAAATGGTGGTAATTATCACCTTTATGTTTAGCTGTGCATTTCTATGTGTATTCACTGTTGTAGATGGAAAGCTAATTCAAACAAGCCACAGATTCGCTCACCTCAAAATCTCCAGATGCCCATGATCATTAGCTTTTCAGCTACATCCTAAAATCGCACAAATACATTAAGACATACCACAAAAGTTGCACTGCAACAAACCTCTCATTACACAGTGTGTAAAGGAGTGAGAGTCCATCACCCACATTTAAAGGTTAATTTCCTGAAGAGTGTCTTGGAATAAAATGGGCTACCTGGGAATTACATTGAGAAGACCTGCAGTCAATAAAGCAGGGGAACCCTTTTGCAGATATTGCAGAGCATGCCGTTTTGGCCTACAGTTTTTAATTATTTTAATAAATCAAAGCTAAGAGAGCTGCTGGATGTACTACTGAAATCTGAAAAAGGCTCACAGCTGCTTTATGGTCTAATGACAACCTAAATGCATGTACACAGCAAAACCAAGGGTCACTCTTCTCTGTCAGTGCTGCCTTCTCTCACAAAGCCTGTTGCTAAACAGAATTCTATTGCCTGTCAAAGGTGAAGCGAAAGGCTATTGCTCTTTAATAAAGGATGGTCAGGAGGCAATCAAGGCTTAAGGTCTGGAGCATTGTCTTCAAGCTAACCATAATTTGTTCATGCTGTCTTAATGTAGCATTCTGTCTTGTCCAAATTAGAAATAAACTGCCTTACCTGTCGGATGCCAAAACATGGTGAAGACAAAGCAGATTGATTAACCGCAATGAACACTGAAGCTAGGTAAAGGTCTGTTTAAGTGACTATTGAACTCCTCTTACAGTGCTTGGCATTTTCAACTAGCAAAGTGCTGAAAACTTTGCTTCAGCATGTTTTTGTCAACACTCTCTGTCACCACTTTCTGCTCTAACTTTCTGAAAGTCATTTATCTGCTATTGTGGTACACGTGTACGAAAGTGCAAAGTCTCTGACATGACAGTTCTTTATGGTGGCCGTAGGTCTATGGCCAAATGGCTGTGCAAGACCCTCTTAGATGAGGTCACCAAAGGTGTGTCATAGAATTGCCGGGTTGGGGCGCAGATTGAGTTCCACTTCATTCCTCAAATACTTCGTGATAAAGGTGTTGACACTGCTGACACGCGCCAATAGCTGCCTGCTAAAGGGTAAATTTTCCCGACAATTCATTTAACAATTCTGTCTGATATTTTGAGTTGTGTGGTGTGTACAGTGGCAACATGCACTTTAACATGCACTTTTTTTCTAATTTGTAAGTCGCTTTGGATAAAAGTGTCTGCTAAATAACTAAATGTAAATGTAAATGATGAAAGTACAATATTTACTTGTTCATCGCTTTATAGACTAATATTCTAGAGGTAGAAGTAAATATATGTAATTAAAATTTTTATTTTAAAGAATAAGAATTTGAATTATAGGTCTCCCTTGATTGAAATAGCTTTTTTCCCTGTTTATTTGGTTTATTCACATATGAACTTTGTTCAAATGCACATTGCACACATCAAATATGGTCTTGGAGGCTCAAATGTGCTTACCTGACATGCAAAACAAAATATCTGCCTGTTTTGAAGATGAACGAATGTCTTGGGCTTGGGTTTGGAACAACATGAGGATGAGTAAATGATGACAAAATTTTAATTTTTAGGTGAACTATCCCTTTAAAAGAACACAGTGACTTCTTCATTTTAAGTACTCATTAGCTGGATTAGTCTGTGTATAAGATACAGGTGAAATGCCACAAGCTAAAACACACACACACACACACACTTGTTTTGCTATCCTCGTGGGGACTCTCATAGGCGTAACATTGTTCTGCTGTACAGACCGTATTTTCTATCGTCCTACACCAACCCTACACCTAAACCTACCCCTTACAGGAAAATTATCTGCATTTTTACATTTTCAAAAAACTTCATTCTGTGTGATTTATAAGCTTGTTTACCCGTGGGGACCTCAATTTAGGTCCCCACCGTGACACAAGTCCCCATGAGGCTGTGTGTATTCAGGTCTAAGTCCCCACCAGGATAGAAAAAACAATTACACACACACACACACAGACACACACACGCACACAAACAAACACACACACACTTTAGCTACCTGCATGCTTTGTAACCAGCTCTTTTATCCCAGTTGTACCTGCTTTGTGTAATTTAATATTAAGAGGGCTTTATTAGGGAAGCCTGAGTCTTTTTAGCACACTTTCAAAAAAGCCTGACTGACTTTTGAACATAACATTTTTTTTTTCACTTTTATTCCTAACTGTGCCCAGGTGCAGCAGAAAGACTACTTTTAAGTGATTTTAAAAATGAATTTAAAAAGTGAACATTCCTTGAAGAGAGGGACGTTTAACAGTCGACCTGTTGTGGTCACAACATTCATCTTTATCATAGCTTAGGAAGTGATCTCAGATCTAAGAGTGATTCTCTTTTACACAACAAAAAATAGCACCAAGTAAAAATAAAGTGAAAGTGCATGAGTTATTAAAATGAGGGCGTAAACATGAATGAAAGCAAAGACAACTGGTGATTTTTATTGCTTTCTTCTCTTCCAGCTTCAAACGAGCGATTGCTGGGGCTTTGATCTATTTCTCAGTATTATTTGAGTTCATGTCAGTAGTACAGGCATCGAACTGGACACCAAATTTAATGCAATGAGAGAGGCAAATCCTGTTTTGTGTGAAAGTGAGCAAACTGTAAAGCACTCAAAAATCAACAAGCTCTTGTTCCATCAGAATATGACCTTGCTTTTAAGTCGTGATAAATGGGTTCTGCTCTGCCTTGTAGGGAATATTAAATCTTGCCCTAACTACACATCACTTCTTGGCAAAATTTACTTTGAGGCCTGTGTGCATGCAGAGGAGAAATGTGTTTACGTTCTTCTGTGATTCACTTTGATGTTCAAGAGAGACCTGGACAGAAAAAAAAAAAAAGACAAAAATATAAGAATAGCAATTAAAATAAATAAATAAATAAATAAATCTGAACAGAAAAAAGTATAGCCTAAAATCTGCATTTATATGAATACTTATACAACACACACACACACACACACACACACACACACACACATATATATTAGAATTAAACATTAATTACTTTAATATCTCACATTAAGTACCAATTATATCTTAATAGGTCCAAATCTGATCATTTTTTAATGTTACACTATCATCTACACAGATGTCTAACACAGAATGTTTTAGGCATCACAGAGCCTCAGTGTTTACACTTTTTAGGTGAATCAGCCTACAAATGGCTTCCTTATTGCTGTCTCTGCACATTAGGCTGGAATAGGACAGTGAATTTTATTTATCTGAAAAAGTGTACACTTTAAATTGGATGCGGAATAGAGGAAGTATTCTGTCTTGATATGTCAAAATATCAAGGCGTACCAGAAAGCGTGGTGATTAAAGTAAAAATAAAACATGATGGTCTTTTAAAAGTAAGTCCCTTTAAAGAACAAAAAGACTAATTAATTGCCATCTTGTCTTAGAGGACATGAAGTGCCCACACTGTGAATTATAGATGAGGCTGCACAAGCTATAGGCCTGAAGAGTAATGGGGGAACTAATCAGTGAGGACAAATAAAAGAGAGGAGATAACCCTAATCACTAAGGGGACTGACACATGTCCAGCATTACGCCCAATTCGTTCTGTCCCACATTTGGTCTAAACTAATAGTGCTGATTGTAACCTAGCTATTTGGCTGCTTGTGTTGTCTGGACATGCCAATGTTGTAGGCATGCTGCCATGAGACAGAAAACATAGTCTAGTGTGACAACTAGTGTTCCAATACCTCCTGGAGTGCCCATCGCTATGCTGTGGGTAATGAATAGGCTCACACTGAATCTACACCCACAGAACTCTGCAGAATGATCTGCAGATTTCCATAAAATTACACTTTGCTTGCTCGTTTATTAAATATTTTGGAAAATTTGATTATGCTTTCAGCTACCATTATGCAGTACTTTTAGCTTTTCAGATGAATTTCATAGCTAAGAAATAAGAAAACTTTAATATGCTTTTTTCAAGACATGATTATAGTTGTTGTTTTCTTGCTGCATGCTGGTTTTTCTTTTTACATTAACATATTTACACAGAGTTAAAGGTGTTGGTCTAGTGATATACAATGGGAATGTTAATTTGCTGAGGACATCTCATTCACAGCACTTCCACATTTAGTGGTTTTATGCTTCAACACTGTTCGCTTGATAAGCAGCTGTATATGCACAGCATGGTGTCTACTCTCAATTCTTTCCTGAATAATTGTATAAAAGGGAAAACAGATACAAAAGAAAATATTCAAGAATAAATTATTCAGTGGAGTTTTTTTTTACTATTTACTATTAACTAAATAATAATAATATACACTATACACTGCAAAAAATATATTTTTATTCAGCAAAGATGCAGTAAATCGATTAAAAGTGACAGTAAAGACATTTATAATGTTATAAAAGACTTCTGTTTCAAATAATCCTGAAAGGAGAAACCATGTGTCTATAGTGTAGGGGTCACCAGACTCTGTCCTGGAGGGCTGGTATCTTGCAGAGTTTAGCTCCAACTCTCATTAAACACACCTGAACCAACTAACCAAGGTCTTACTAGGTATACTTGAAACTTCCAGGCAGGTGTGTTGAGGCAATTTGGAGCTAAACTCTGCAGGACACCGGCCCTCAAGGATCAAGTTTGGTGACCTCTGATATAGTGTATATGGAGAAGAGAAGGGGTCCAAGAACTGATCCCTGAGGAACCCCAGCGACCAGCTGATGTGCTTTGGATACTTCCCCTCCCCCAGGCAACCTTGAAAGACCTACCAGAGATTTTCAAAACAGGTTTCAAAACAGTGAAGTGGAATCCCTGTGATGCCCAGTGATGAGAGAGTGGACAGAAGAATCTGACGTTTCACAGTATCTAAGGCGGCAGATAGATCCAGCAGAATAATACTGAGAACCAAATCATTATTATCAATACGTATAATATTCCCAGATGGCAATTTCTTACAATAATAGGCAAAACATGTTTAAAAAGTAAAAAAAAATAACCTATTATGAGGTGGCAGTTTAGTATGAAATACAGTGGAGCTGCTGAACCTCAACATGAACTCTACAGCTCCACTGCTATTATGTTTCTTTTTTCTTTTCTTTTGTTTTTGCAGTCACAAACATTGTGTAACACTGTATATAAATATTGATTTATTTAAATGCTTGGCATTTATGAATGTTTTGTGAATTAACAATATTTGAAGGCAAATTTTAGGTAAAAGTAAGGCAGAAAAATGGCAAGATTAGAGAATTTAATAACCAGTCACAGAATGGATTTTAGTAAACTTTAACCCACTAAAGATTATATGTCCCTGGTAGCATTTAACAAAACCTAGTAGAGCGCAAAGTGCACACTACAATGCACCTCCTGCCCCCACTGGCAAAGCTTTGGCTTATTATTGTGTTCATGGCAAGTCTAAACCCACAGTGAATGTCCTGAAGCATATACTAGTGTAGTGTGTGGCAGGTGATGACAAAAACCGTCACAGAACATTACAAACCCATCACACTCTCACTATGCCTCATTGGCTTGCTGCTGTGCACTCTTGAACCCTCTAACTGTTGATGTGTTATGAGAGGGTTAGAGAAGTTTGATTTACCTCTCATGCTTCAAGCAGCAAATACTGTTGTTTAATCCTTTGCCCTCTTCCTCCCTCTGAAATTGTCTCTCACCTTCTTTGACTTCCTTAATTCAATTGACCAGAAACATAATCTCAGAGGAGATGCCTTTGCTTCTCGAATGGAAATGTTATAAAAAGTGTTATGAGTTTAAGAATAGCATGACACACCTAACTAATCCCCAACTAAATGTAGATGCATAACAAACAATGATCATATTTTATAGAAATGTACAGAGCTCATGCTGAATACATATATTGCTATTATTTATTTATTTTATTTTTATTTTTTTTCAGAGAAGACTGAAAAGTCTCTAAATCTGCAGACAAAGTCAGTGGACGGGGCCCTATGGTCTATAACTATTCATCGCGAAAAAAGAGTAGCAACAAATCTAGTGACTTTTTGAGCAAACTTTAGCTACTTTCCGAGATTTGCCAGTACTGCTCTGTGTACTGTGATGCATGAGGTTTTGCTTTCACAGCGTAGGTACACCTCTCTTTGTGTCAGTTCTGTTCAGTGAGTGGCTGAGAGAAGCAACACATTCAGTTGAGGCTGTGCGCACAGAGAACAAATAAAAAAAATACTGAAATAAAAAAAAACAAAACATAAAAGATCTGATTCTACAACCCGAATTCCGGAAATGTTGGGACATTTTTTTTAAATTTGAATAAAATGAAAACTAAAATACTTTCAAATCACATGAGCCAATATTTTATTCACAATAGAACATAAAGAACATAACACGTTTAAACAGAAATTTTACACTTTTATCCACTAAATGAGCTCATTTCAAATTTGATGCCTGCTACGGTCTCAAAAAAGTTAGGACGGGGGCATGTTTACCTTGGTGTAGCATCTCCTCTTCTTTTCAAAACAGTTTGAAGACGTCTGGGCATCGAGGTTATGAGTTTCTGGAGTTTTGGAGTTGGAATTTGGTCCCATTCTTGCCTGATGTACATTTAAAAAAAAAAAAAAAAGTTGGGCAAACTTAAGTTTAAGGCAACCAGCTTCAGCAGATTTTTGAATTTTCTCAACTTCTTGTTTTAAGTTTATACAACAAAAAGTTGAGAAATTTCCTAAAAAATAAGTATTAAAAACTCAAAAATCTGCTGAAGCTGGTTGCCTTAAACTTTTAAGTTGGCTCAACTTTTTATTTATTTATTTATTTTTTTTACATTATAAGTTTCCAGCTGCTGAAGAGTTTGTGGTCGTCTTTGACATATTTTTCGTTTAATGATGCACCAAATGTTCTCTATACGTGAAAGATCTGGATTGCAGGCAGGCCTATTCAGCACCCGGACTCTTCTACTACAAAGCCATGTTGTTGTAATAGCTGCAGTATGTGGTTTTGCATTGTCCTGCTGAAATACACAGTATTCAAATTTAAAAAATGTCCCAACATTTCCAGAATTCGGGTTGTAATTGCTTCTAATTTTTTCGATGAGTCGTAATTTTACATGTATAATTAGCCCAAATCACAGTACAGTCATTATCTTAACTTACTGTACGTCTTGGTGATTTTGCCAGACAATGTCACGGTTGTAAATCAGGATATTTAAGCAGTGCAGAGCAGCAGCTTGGAAATGGCTTGGTGACTGCTGGTTAATATGTATAGTCTTAATGGGTCGTGTTTCAGTTATTATATACAGGATTATTATACAAATTTGTATTTGTATAAAATTATTATTTTTTTCTAGCTGACTATGGAGTTTATGTACAATGAATGTCTTTCCTGAGGTAAATATGATTTTCTTTGACATTTTTCATACATTTCTGTGGCTGAAAAAAACAACAACACATTTATAGTTTGTATTTTGTAATAAAATTGACAAAATTTGAAAGCTGATACTTTATTTCTGATTAAAAGTAACAAAGCACAAAACTGTGATTATTGGATGGCGCACTAAATAGCCTAATGAATGGACTTAAAGATGTGAAATATTTCCAAGCAAGATGACGAATGGTACAGTTTTTTTTTTTTTTTTAATCCCGGATCATAATATTTCACTGCATAATTATCAATCAACTACTGTCAGCAGTAGCTACACCAAGCTTCGCGATTGATATTGCATAGCCTGTCCTGAAAAGATCATAAACATCTCGAACCTTCAGCTCCCGCCACAGATTTTCTATGGGATTAAGGTCTGGAGACTGGCTAGGCCACTCCAGGACCTTAATGTGCTTCTTCTTGAGCCACTCCTTTGTTGTCTTGGCAGTGAATTTTGGGTCATTGTCATGCTGGAATACCCATCCATGACCCATTTTCAATGCCCTGGCTGGATTCAATGCCCTGGCCCTGACGATACATGGCCCCGTCCATCGTCCCTTTGATGCAGTGCAGTTGTCCTCTCCCCTTAGCAGAAAAACACCCCCAAAGCATAATGTTTCCACCTCCATGTTTGACGGTGGGGATGGTATTCTTGGGGTCATAGGCAGCATTCCTCCTCCTCCAAACACGGCAAGTTGAGTTGATGCCAAAGAGCTTGATTTTGGTCGCATCTGACCACAATACTTTCACCCTGAATCATTCAGATGTTCATCGGCAAAATTCAGACAGGCCTGTACATGTGCTTTCTTGAGCAGGGGGAACTTGCTGGGGCTGCAGGATTTCAGTTCCTTCACGGCATAGTGTGTTACCAATTGTTTTCTTGGTGACTACAGTCCCTGCTGCCTTGAGATCATTGACAAGATCCTCCAGTGTAGTGATCACTCATGATCATTGAAACTCCACGAGGTGAGATCTTGCATGGAGCCCCAGGCCGAGGGAGATTGACAGTTATTTTGAGTTTCTTCCATTTGCGAATAATCCCAACTGTTGTCACCTTCTCACCAAGCTGCTTGGAGATGGTTTTGTAGCCCATTACAGCCTTGTGTAGGTCTACAATCTTATCCCTGATATCCTTGGACAGCTCTTTGGTCTTGGCCATGGTGGAGAGTTTGGAATCTGATTGACTGATTGCTTCTGTGGACAGGTGTCTTTTATACAGGTAACAAGCTGAGATTAGGATTTTTTTTGTTGTTTTTCTGTCTCTCACTGTTCAAATAAACCTACCATTAAAATTATAGACTGATCATTTCTTTGTCAGTGGGCAAACGTACAAAATCAGCAGGGGATCAAATAATTTTTTCCCCCAGTGTACCTTTGACTAGGCATAAGAATCTTATGATAAGATTTAGTCTCAGATGTAGCACTACGCATAGATGGTGCAGCATTAATTCTATGCACGACTTAAAGCATATTTTACGTACAACCTAGCCTTACAACTGGGTGTACGTCCAGCTTGTGCAACTGGCCCCTGGGCTTTAGCTACTTTCAATTGAAAATAGTTGGCAACAGTGGCTTAGTCTCTTAGTGGCTGACATTTGTTTACACCAGACACAAATGCCATGTTGCGTTGTGTCAAAAGCAAACAGAACCCCTTGCTATCACTGATGCTTTGTACCCTGTATATAGTATACAAGCTTCATTTCTGACGTACTTCACGTGCTTGAGCTACTCTCATCAACAGGATAAATGGAAGAGTAAAAGAATGTTCACATATTAAAAGCATATTAGCATATTAAATAATAATAACAATAAAATAAATAAATAAACGTCCATGTCATGACCTGATTCCCTGACCTATGGAAAAAGTATTGACAGAGTGATACTGTACAAATACGAATTCAGTATTCAATTCACAATTAATATCAGCCAATATGTGTTTGTGCAATAACATAATATCTTAATACTATACATTAGATGTGTCCAGTTGTATTTAGAGAATGAAACTGATCTTGTGTGCTCTGCAAATATAAATAACAGTGTTTATAAGGCTTCTCTCTTTTGCTGTCCAGATAAAGTTGTCAGCATTTCTCTGTGCAGTCCTCAGAGGGCAAGATTTACAGAATAATCCACTTTACTCCAGATATCCTTATCGTCCTTCCAGTGCTTCCTAGGCTCAAGGCTTCCTCTTCTTCCACAGAGCTTAGAAAGGAGTGAGAGTTGAAGAGATTGTGAGGAGAGCTGGTCAAAACTAAATGACTTAAAATAAAATATCTGTCAGCATTTTGTGAATTGTTTTTCATGAGAAATGGGATATGTAAAGCAAAAAGAAATCTAGTACTATATGAATTTCTGTTCTAGAGGGAGAAAATTAATGTGTTCTTCTTCTGCAAATATTAGAGATTTAGAGACTTTATTATTTGACTTTATCCACATTCTGTTGAGAAAATAGAGCAAGTAGATGGGCAGAATGCTTTTAACAAAGATCTCTACACCTCAACATGTTACATTAAAGAGATAGTTCAACCAAAAATGAAAATTCTGTCATTTACTGTCGTTCTGACCTTGTAAGACCTTTGTTCATCTTCAGAAAACAAATTAAGATATTTTTGATGAAATCCAAGAGCTTTCTAACCCTCCACAGACAGCAATGCAACTATCATGTTCAAGGCCCAGAAAGGTAGTAAGGACAAAGTAAGTAAAATAGTCCATGTGACAATGCGTGTCAAAGACTGACACAGAAGAGAAGAAATTCTTGAATAAAGTCGTTATTTTTGTTTTATTTGCGCACAAAAAGTATTTTTGTAACTTCAAAATAGGGTGAGAGGATGAGTAATTAATGACAGAATTGTTATTTTTTGTGAACTATTAGTGTATGTATGAGAGAGAAATAATTTTTAAGTAAATCTTAGATACTAAAATGAGAGAGAATTAGTCATACTAAAGGTCAGTTCTAGTCAGATCAAGGTGATTTTAGAGAGCACCAGTAAGTCAGCTTATTATCATATTGGCATTCAGAATGAAGCCCAGGCTTAGAGCGGGTTGTAAATACTGTATAACACAAGTGCCGATTCTGCAGCTCTGCCACAGTGAGCAGGCAAGCAGGAATGAAGCTTACAGCTGTCATTGTCGCTGTCTGACACAAGTTCAATTTCGCACCAGTCAAAGATGATGTTGGCAAAAACACTCACGGAACCTCAAAAGTAAACAGAGTTAGCGCTGAAGTAGACCTGCAAACAAAGTGCGACAGCCTCGGATTATTGCTTACAAAGGGAAAAAAGGGTCGTGTGAAGCTAGATCTTACCGCAGAGTACAGCTCATCTTTTCCCATAAGCAGCACTCATTACATTTGACAATAAGAACCTTCACAACACTTATTTTTATTTCATGGCATCTCTGCAAATGTATACAAAAATTCTGTGAAAAACTAGGTTAGGCATTTCACAAAAAAATATTATCAACAAAACTCTGTGTCTGCAGCCTTGTAGTATGATGGGGCTAGTACTGATGTAGCGGCGTATTCTCAGCACGAATTGCCAACTAACAGCTTGCCTCCATAAGATCGCTGTACGAAAACATAAACAATTTTGAAATTTATTGTTTTAAAACCATACAAAATAAGCTGGTGCTGGCAAGAATGAATGCAGAGTGCTGAAACCAGCTGCCAACATACATTATATCAGCCTCCTGTAATCCCATTACTGACAAAACACTCCTATTCTCATAAATGAGGACTTGCTTTTCTGTGATTCTTCAGAGGGGGGCCTGGGTTTACATTGCACAGGTTTTCTATGCAGACTTTCCCATGCCAGATTTATAATTGATCTTGTTCTACATTACAAATGAGTCATCCATATTAGCGTTGGCCCTTTCTCAAAGAGAACAGCACCCCCTTCTCTTATCCCCGTGTTGCAGGCGTTCATTAGCATTGAACAGAGACTGCATCCTGGCATCCATGGACAGCACTGCCATGCAAATGGGAATGAATAGTTAATGTGTCATGGAAAGTCCTTGTTTGCCTTTTGGTTGGTTGGTTTTGTTTTGAGATTTTGGAAGGGAGAACATGCTGAAAACGTGGTGAATTTCTCTGGTTTCTACTTTTACAGGCTTTTGACCAACTGCAGCACATCCAATACAATTAATGGATGGGTGCATGTTTGTGTGGAGATAGCTGCGTGTGTGTTGGTATTTTTTCTGTGATAATACTGGTATTTGTGTATGGAAAGGCACTTTTCTGAGCTACTACACTACCTTAAATGTGATAAATTTCAATATTAGAAGTTAGTCAATCATTCCTTTATGTGCGTTCATTGCAGTTTATCCTCTTTAAAGTAGTAGTTCACATCAAAAATATACCTTTCCTGTAGTGCTTTAGCATTCCTGTAGCTTAAAGGGATAGTTCACCCCAAAATGAAAATTCTGTCATAAATTACTCAGCCTCATGTTGTTTCAAACCAGTAAGACCTTCATTCATCTTCGGAACACAAATTAATATATTTTTGATATTTTTGCATAGACATCAATGCAACTGACATGTTCAAGGCCCAGAAGGGTAGTAAGGACATCGTTAAAATAGTCCATGTGACATCAGTGGTTCAACCGTAATTTTATGAAGCTACGAGAATACTTTTTGTGTGCAAAGAAAACAAAAATTAACATAATGTTATGTCATGCCTTGAACGTGTCAGTTATGTTGCTGTCTATGCAGAGTCAGAAAGCTCTCAGATTTTGTCAAAAATATTTTAATTTGTGTTCTGAAGATGAACGAAGGTCTTACAGGTTTGGAATGACATCAATATTTCTCTCTCATACATACACTAATAGTTCACAAAAAATAAAAATTCTGTCATTAATTAAATTAATTTTAAAATAAAAAAAAAAAGTATTTTACACTTTACACACACACACACACACACACACACACACACACACACACACACACACACAGTGCTATAACAACAATCTTACTATTTAGCAGTAAATGCACACTGAAAGTCAGGTTTGGAACAGCATGAGGCTGAGTAAATAATGGCAGAGTTGTCATTTTTGTGTGAACTATTCCTCAAAGTGTGCACGGTATCGTGCTGAAAATGGGACTTTAATATATCTTGTCAAATGTACAGTTCCTGCATAAAAACTGAAAACAATACCCCATTTT
This sequence comes from Tor tambroides, assembly GCA_021397915.2. Classification (NCBI taxonomy): domain Eukaryota; kingdom Metazoa; phylum Chordata; class Actinopteri; order Cypriniformes; family Cyprinidae; genus Tor; species Tor tambroides. The sequence goes on along the minus strand of JAFVLL020020169.1, from coordinate 19,788 downwards.
TTAAAACGCAATGCAACATAAACCAGCACACTAACAGAACCACAGGATGTTTAGAGTGTTTGAGAGATGGTGAGACAGAGAAATGCTGCATATTTTTGATGACTTGTCGACTACAGAAGAAGAGGGCTGCCTGTGGCACAACTCTCCACAGGGAGCCGGAGCAGAGAGAGAATGCTATGCAGATGATTCCCACCGGATCCTCACCCACTGATTTGAGAGCTTGAAAAAGAGGCAGAAGCTGATAGAGACGGGAGGGTAAAAATGAGGATAAAACGTGGGTAAGTAGTGGTTAACAGATTAGTAGGCCACACTTTGTATTGCAGTGGTTGTGCTAAAGTTTAATTACATGACTAAGTAATAAGTATGAACAACATATACTTTAAAAGTAATTATCGTGGAAGAGCTTGGAATTACTTAATTGTTTATTGCAGTAAAAGCAATCTGCAATGCATGTAACATGGACACGGTAATGTGTTGCCATTTAGTGATAGAATAAGTACACTAAAAAAAGTGTTCTGTTTTGCCTTTCTTTTCATGTGTGACAGCTTTGAAAACAACGTAAGCTAAACAATGGTGAAAACTATGACAGACCGTATATGCTGGGTTTCCGCTGCAGATGTAGGGTATTTTTGAGCTATTTATGGAAATTGTGTGTTTTGTCAAGAATATTTCCACGGCTTTGTCATTGTTCTGGTTATAAAATTGTTAGTGTGTGAGAGACTGTGCATGATGGCATACAGAAGACAGCAAATAGTTTCCAGCGAAATTCACATCACATGTTGGCATCTCTATGTGGCAGCCTATTTTACCTGACAAACAAAGGCATTCAGCCTTCGACAATATGTATGCATCAAATCTTTAACAATAGCACTCAACATTACCTAGAATACTACTTATGCACATTTGACAGTTTTCAGTTCCTAAACAGCAAGCAAACGAGACTTTTTGAACATTTTCCCTTGACTGAACCTCTGTGTATTTCAAGACAGTAACAGTGTCAGAGGATTTAGGGGAAAACATTCTCACACTCCCTTTCAAGTTCATTCTAAATCTTTTAAATCGTAGCCTCAACTCGTTTTACTTTCTGCTTACCTACAGCTATCCCATCTTAACCTTATCCACCCTCCAATGTCAGCTTTAAAGAAACCATTTATTTTCTCCCTAGCATCAAACTGCTGATCCGTTCCCATCAATACTGAGAATAACATTGTTTATCGTAAACATTATGCTTGAATATGAAGAACATTCTATTCTAAACTCTACCCACCATCTAGATTTACACATTTAATCACTTTATATGCACTCCTTTGGAATCGAACCCATAACCTTGGAGTTGCTACATGAACACTCCGGCCATCCGTGTTCCGCAACTGTTCATGTGATGTAATTTTGACGTAAAGGATCCATGTGCAGCCAATTTGTTTTTTGTTTTTCTCGTCTGCTCAGCTGTGTGAAGGTGAATGTTGAGAGACAGTATAGTCCACTAGGTGGTACTGCTTATGTGTCAAACTCATCCATCAACGCTCCTCCACAATTGAGCATACTTGTGCGGACATAGCGGTGCGGGAAGTGAAGTATATTTGAAGCCACTTTCAGCCCCAAACAGATCAATTTAACAGTAAAACCCAAAAGAACAACTAACATTGAACACTCGATCATTCAAATAATGATCACTTAGCTTGCCCTCCAGGCCACAACCTATCCTTCTTTTAAATTCAAAAGTGGTGGACTCTCTCCAGTTGTTACCGCTTGTACGGACATATTGCCACTCCCAGCTTGGTGTTAGAGGAGAGTGTTTATACAAACAGAGCACTGGCAGGCTGCTAATGACTTCAGGGACTTTGGACCTACACTTTGATAGTGAATTTGGACACTCAAGGCTTGAAACGCCAAGGATGTTTCGAGCACCTCTTGGCCAAGGTTGTCACAGTAACCGAATCTCATTATGTCTTCGGTGTAAACTTTCATTGGTGGATGTAAAACGCCATTCCCATCTTCTATGGTCCCACAGTTCATTCAGAATCAATTTCTTATCTGGCTGTAGATGGTTTTTTCTGTTTTCTTTGTGTTCAAGCTTAGAAGAATTCAGAACCTTTATATTTGATACAAGAAACAGTCCACTGCTCAAAGTTCTATTATTATTTATTGACCCACATGCCATTTTAAATGTTTTTTTTTGTGCAATTACAATGAGTTGTGACAGGAGCTTTTAAGATTTACAAGCATAAAAGTATCAAGCATCCCTAGTCAGTTTTAAACAGAGCTTTATCCTATTGTAAACTGCCAGAAGGCATTAATGAGAAAAGGACCGCATGTGGACTGAGACGATCTAAGCCCGGTTCAAGCTGCTGACCTTTAACAGAAGCTATCCAAGGATCTGCAGTCCCTGACCTCATTGAATTTTCCAAAAAATAAAAATAAATAAATAAAATGAAATTAAATAAATAAATAAAAACTTTCACTGTTGTTAGTTTTACTGAATCTTTTCTTGCTCTTGTTACTGAATTAATGCATAATCTATAACCTAAAACAGTTTTAATAAAAAAAAAAGAAAGAAAAAAAAGAAAAAAAAGCCAATTTTTTCTTGTGTTAAAGGAGGGTTAGTTAACCACAAAATGTTCCAAACCGATAAAACTTTCTTTCATCTTCAAAACACAAATTGACATTTTTAATGAAACCTGAGAGATTTCTGTTTCTCCAATGAAAGTTGATTCAGCCGCAACCTTGATGCTTCAAAAAAGTATGAATCTTCTGAAGAGACATGATCACTTTATATAATGAACAGATTTAATAAAGTTTTTAATTTACATGCAATTGTTGATCAACACACATAAATAGCACATCAGACATGGTAAATGGACACAAGGTTTGGATTAAACTGATCATATTTATGAATCGTCAAAGTTTTGGTTGCTTGGACTTTCAATAAAACTCTCAGGTTTCTTTTAAATCTTCTTTGTTTATGAAAGTTTTGAGTTTGGAATGACATGTGGGTCAGTAATTGAAAACATGAATTTTTATCTGAAGGCCAAGGAACAACATATAAATGCTGATGATTACTGATCTATACAAACACAGATGGATCTGAAGAAACCTTCTATCATCCCCAGCAGTTATTTTCAGTTAAGGTCAGTCCATATGACCATTTTCTTTTAGAAATCACAAAAAAAGAAGTGGTGTGTGTCTGTATTGGAGACACACTAAATCGCCACTTTTGTTCATATCTGTGTGACTCAAAAAGCTCCCTCAGCTGTTGACCTTCATATGTACCAATACTTTTACAGGAACGATCACACACTTAAGCACATGTGAAGATACACATGCCTCTATATGACACATACAACCATATGGTCTCAAACTCACACCTTTATTTTAGCCATTTCACACATGAATACAGACTGTCTGTCTCTGCAGGCTCAGAATCGCTCTGCAATGATACTGGGTACAATAAAGAGGAGCAACTGAAAGTGTTTGAATGTGTCACCTTGGGCCACCTATATGAATTGCATGTTATCACTTGTTACTGTCAAAGTACTGAAACAAATAAAAATGTAGATTTGTAACAACAAATTGAGTTTGCAGTTGTGTGAAAATACCATTCTTTGACATAAAATGAGTGTTGTTCTCAAATCATATATAAACGCTGAAACCCATTAAAACAAACAAAACAAATGAAACAGTCTTGTAGTGTTGTGCTTGAAATTAGGTATAAATAAAGACTGTTTTTATATTGTGAAATTATTGGTGTGTTTTATTCTAGCAGATTTCTGGAATTACTATTTCAGGCTGAAGAGAGTTCAGGTTTGCTTACAATAGAGCTTGCGATCATTGAAGTGTGAGCGATATTTATACTCTTCCTCAAACCTTGTTTACTCCGGTCTGTTTACCTTTCACTTTCAGGTTACACAGCCAAAATGTCACAGTGTTCTTAAATGTCCCCTTCAGCGACAACCTAGACACACTCTATTACACACTGAAACACGCTTTCTCACAAGTCATTTTTCTTTGGTAAATGAACCAATTTGGCACATAAAAGCTGAAGCACCAGTTATTGCCTTACTGAGAAGCAGCAAAATATTTTGAGGAATATCTGAATGTCGTCAGAACACATTGTTCTAAACTAAATTATTTTCATCACTTAAACTACGCGAGGCAGATAACACCTAGCTGGATATGTCATCAAATGACTAAACAAGAAAACTCAAATGTTCATTTCTTCAGAAGTAACCGAATGAAGTTCTTTTCTGGTGCTTCCTGATAACACAAGTTCTGAGAGTGTAGAAAATTGGTAAAAATTGTTTTAAATGGAATAAAAACTGCCTGAGGATCTCATGTGGCAGCTGATATAGATTTTATAATAATATAATCAGCAGGTTGGCGCTTTTATGAAAGTAATACAAGAACACTTATAATAGTGTGTCATTGTACCAAGGCTGTTTACAAGTCCTTTGAAAATTACTTTGTGTCCCAAAAGTACTTCATTACTAAACAGTGCAATACCCTTGTAAACACAAACCTTTCAGGGTAGTTTCCATAAATTAGCATGATTGAACTACACAACTATTAATTCTTGAAGATTATAGCATCAGGAAAAATACAGCTTGAGCCCCACAGGAGTCATCAGCCACTTGCTTGAGATACATCAAGCAGATCTTGAGAGAATTGCTGATTTAGACATATACCTCAATCATACATAGTTTGTGGTCCCAGAAAGCCAAGGTGTCATCCATAAGCTAGAGGAAACTATTAACATCAAACCCAATCAGCAACTTAAATACTCACAGGGCCTCAATATGCCATATGCAAAATATTTCTTCATTAATGTCTCATTAATCTCCTAAACAATAAAGGAAATGCTTCGCAGTATGACACAGCCCTAGAGGAAATGCCTAGAAGAAATGACTGGGAGTAATTAGACACTGCCTTAGATCATCTTTCATCAAAATATTTTTTTTTTTTTTTTTTACAAACTACAGAGGCACCATACCTTCTTAGCAAGGCCTGTGGCCTCAGGTAACAACATATCACAGTCTCCATATGCTTTGTATATGCATATACATTGCTATGGAGATTTCTAAAACAAGTTGAAAAATGAAACCTGAATAGGCTGAATTGCAGTAGATGTTCACATCCCAAAATAATGATGTGATCATACAATCCATAACACTTAAATAGAAGACTTCTAATGTGGTAAATTGGAGTAGCTTTTTAAATGTATATTTGTCAATAGGGTATTTGGAACAGAGTATTTCTTTTAGATTTGTATGGTAACAAATATTTTTTTAAGTATAAAGTTAAAATAAGATCTGAAATGAGGCAGAAGACATGCCCAAAGGCATGTTGTTGCAGGTTTTTTTTTATTATTTAAATTGGTTACACTAGATTAGGGAACACTACTCACAATTAATTAGTTGATTATAATTAGCATGCATATTACTAGCATGTTGGCGGTTTATTTGGTACTTATAAAGCACTTCTTAATGTCTTATTCTGCATAACCATATTTAGGTCTGTTAACCCTACTCAATACCTAAAGCAGCAAATTAGGAGTTTATTGAGAGAAAACTAGTTAGTAGTGAATTGTGTTCTCTAATCTAATCTGTTACCTTTAAATGAATAATAATTGCAATTCTTGAAGTTATTTTTAATAAAGATGTATAATTCAAACACTGAGGTATCATCAAAATACCAAAATGGTACACTCACATTACTATGAATGGGAGAAAGTGCAATGTGTATTATGGCAGAACAAGTACCTTTAAAGAGCTAGTCGACATTTGGTAAAATCAATGCATCACTGAAGCTTCTAAAACAACAGAAGAAGCAACATTTACAGGACAGTTAATTAGTTTTTTTTTTTTTTTTTTTTGCTGATTTGAAATATGTCACTGAAATGTGAGTGTGGCAAGCAGTTTTTGAGATTTCAGGATTTTTCCATTTAGGTAGAAAGGACTTGGGGTCTTGCATGCCCAAATAACTGCCTGGAGGTGTTGCAAAAATGGCCACCAAGTGAACACTTTTCTTGAAATAGACTTTGGAATCATTCAATCTGAGTTCATAATATTTTGCTATTATGACATCTATTCAATTGAAAATAAAGACCTGCATACAGTATGTAATTCATATAATTAAATAGTGTAATTGAAGAGTTCATATGCATTTGTGTACAGTAGGTTCAGTAATTTCACTAATGAGTAGGTTCTTTTCATTGCCATTAAAGTGAAATAACTGAACGTAAACATAGGAGCCTAAGAAAAATGCTTATTTTAGAAGAAAAATTCAAACGGCACTTAGAGGCTTTTGTATCTGAACTCTTCAATTTAAGGCTGTGTAAGGTCTGTTTTGGGGTTTGTTTCATTACAGAATACACGACCGCTACCATGAACTCAGCAGTTTCTCACCTCCTCTGCCTTCGTCAAGGTGACCGGGCCATAGAGGAATATGTTGAGGACTTTTGTGGATTGTGCCATTTAGTGGGTTTTAATGATGTGGCGTTGAAAGACATTTTTCGAGTGGGTTTAAACGAACCCATTCGCTCAAGACTACCAGGGGGTAAGATTCATTGGTCTCTGGAACAATATATTGATCATGCTCTGCTGTTGTCTGGATCATCTTTTACTGTGGGTGTCATGGAGGAGGAACACGACACTTCCTCTAAGCCTGCTCACGTCATGTCTGCCACGCCACAGCCTGCTAACGTCATGTCTGCCACGCCAAGGCCTGCTAACGTCATTTCTGCTACTCCAAGGCCTACTCACATCATGTCTGCTACTCCAAGGCCTACTCACGTCATGTCTGCTACTCCAGGACCTGCTCACATGCCAGTTAAGTCAAAGTTTATTCCTGTCATGTATACCAAGTCACAGCCTGATCACATCATGTCTGCTAACATCATGTCTGCTACCCCAGGGCCTGCTCATGTCATGCTGGCCACTCAAGAGATTCTTCACAACATGGCCGCCATTCAAGAGCTTCGTGGCAAGATGGCTGCCACTCAAGAGTCTCTTGGGAAAATGGCCACCATTCTAGAGTCTCATCATGTCTCAGCTGATCTTCCAGCATCTCATCATCACTTGGCCACCATTCCCGAGCCTGCTCACGTCACGCCTGCCAAGCCAGAGCCTGCTCACGTCACGCCGGCCAAGCCAGAGCCTGCTCACGTCACGCCGGCCAAGCCAGAGCCTACAGGGCCTGCTCACGCCACGCCTGCCAAGCCAGAGTCTACAGGGCCTGCTCACGCCATGCCTGCCAAGCCACGGCCATCACGTCAGAGCCTCGTCACAGCACGGCAGTCATTAAAAATTCCCCTAAGGATTTTTTGGGGGGGGGGCGGGGCTATAGTACCAGGCCAGGCCTGGCCAGGACTGATCGCCAGTGTGATGGACCCACCACTGATGTCGGTGCGAGCAGCTGGCATCCCCAGGGCCTCAGCACTGGTTGTCTGGAAGTCTGTTCCCTGATAGTGCTTCTGTTATGGCGATACCGACCATTTTGAGTGTGTGGGCTGCACTGCGCTCCAGAGGCCTCTTCTGTCCTGAGTCTGCTCCAGAGGCCTCTTCTGTCCTGAAGTCTGCTCCAGGCTGATCTGTCCACGAATCTGCTCCTGTGCCTCCAGAGGTGGCGGCTTCCACTGCAGAACCTCCAGAGGAGGCGGCTTCCACTGCAGAACCACCAGAGGTGGCGGCTTCCGCTGCAGAACCTCCCGAGGTGGTGGTGCCCACTTCTATAGTACCCAAGCTCCTGCGGATGCGGAGCTTGGGCCAGGACTGATCGCCAGGCAAGTGGACCCACCACTGATAGGATGCAGACGCTGGCATCCCCAGGGCCTCAGCACTGGTTGTCACAGAGACTGTTCCCCTGACCTCAGTGCTTTCTGTTATGGCAGTCGCCATTTTGAGTGTGTGGGCTGCACACTGCGCTCCAGAGGCCTCTTCTGTCCACGAGTCTGCTCCAGAGGCCTCGTCTGTCCAAGAGTCTTCTCCAGAGGCCTCGTCTGTCCACGAATCTGCTCCTGTGCCTCCAGAGGTGGCGGCTTCCGCTGCAGAACCTCCAGAGGAGGCGCGTCCTGCAGGCCACCAGAGGTGGCGGCTTCCGCTGCAGAACCTCCCGAGGTGGTGGCGCCCACTTATGAACTCACTGCCTGTCCTGTCACGGCCACGGAGGCCGTTCCTGAACTCACGGTCTGTCCTGTCACGGCCACGGAGGCCGTTCCTGAACTCACGGTCTGTCCTGTCACGGCCACTGAGGCCCCTGCTCTGCCTGCTCCGCCATGGCCCACTGCTCCGCCATGGCCCCCTGCTCCGCCATGGCTTCCTGCCCCGTCTGTTCTGCCATTGCCCCATGCTCCAGGCCCGCCTTTGCTCCACGCTCCAGGTCCTGTTCCCCTTCACGGGCCTGGCCCTCCATCCCTCCCCCAGTTCCACCTCCGCTCCACCACCCTCCTGGACTGTTTGGGTTTTGTTTGGGTTGGGTGTTTTGTTAGGGCGTCAGGAGCCGCCCTTAGAGGGGGGGATCTGTAAGGTCTGTTTTGGGGTTTGTTGCATTACAGGCTGGAACTGCACAATTTTTAAAACCTGAATTTATGTTAAAACACTAGACATCATCTTGCTGAATTTGTAAAACGGTTCCAGAGAAAAACTGGGACATACACTAAACCAGGAGTCACCAAACTTGATCCTGGAGGGCCTGTTTCCTGCAGAGTTTAACTCCAACTTGCCTCAACACACCTCCCTGGAGGTTTCAAGTATACCTAGTAGAACACTGATTAGCTGCTTCAGGTGTGTTTGATTAGGTTTGGAGCTAAACTCTGCAGGACACCGTCCCTCCAGGACTGTCTGGTGACCCCTGCACTAAACGACTGAGGATCACAGAACACTGAAAATAATGTGTTCTAAAATATGTGTGTGTGTTTGATGTCCTCAATAATGATAGTCTGAAGCTAATAATCTGAGTCTTTGCACATCATGCAACACATTTCTTTGATATCTGTTAACTCTGACTGTCCAAATTCTGTAGACTGGCTATAAAAAATAGGCAAAAGTCGAGTAGAGTAGATTTTGAAATTACTCAAATTGTGAAAATACTTCCTAAAATTCAGCCTATTCAGTATTCACTATTAGGCCTACATTTTTTTTCTTGAGGAGGTATAACTTTAAAATGACATAAAATGTAGAATTAAGTGCTTTTCATTACTGACAATAATGCCTTTAAATTTTCAAAATTCAGGTTCATCCTGCCTTAGTAGTGTAAAAAATATTGCCACTTTTCATGAATGTAAATTTTGTGCTTTACCAAACTGAATAATCAAATTTGACTTTTATTTCCTTATAATATTTTGGATGCTGTCTCATCCCGTACATTACAAAACTCATCTTTAAAAATGTTATACTCAGTATCCTACTATTACTGTCAGAAAATGCACATCTTCCCACAATTACCCTTCCCTCATGTCCTTCCACTAATTAAGTTAAGATGAATTGGACTTTGTAGTTTAAACAATGACTGAACACTCAAATTCAGATTGAGGAAGTCTGAAGTCACCCACAAGAAGATTTTGTTGTGGTCTGTGGCTTTTTTATCCTTCAAATTAGTGTCTCTTAGTGCTATTCCTGGATGCCCTCAAACTCAATTTTTAGGTCATGCAGTTACTAATGAGCTGATTAACTGGTGATAATGATGAGATCCAAAACTTGAAGCATTGAGATGCCTGTGGTTATGTTTTCCAGGAGGTATGACTTGAAAGGAAGTTAGGTTTACATTCTCAGTTCTGATCCTTCCGTGCATATGCTTCACAAGCACCAAAACCATCACTGTCCATATGCTAAAAAAAGTGAGTGCGGTTTTTACAAGTTGCGCTTTACTTTGAGCAACCTGCACGTCTCTGTAATTTATCTGAGTAAACAGAGCTTGGTGTTCACAGGTTCTGCGCCGCATTTTGATCACACTGTGGTGACAGGGAGCACCTGTGGACGAGAGGGAGAGATAAGAGCTTGTCAGACGCAGTGAAGCCGCAGGACTCGCCCCGGCATACCAATGCTGCAGGACAAATAACTTCTCAAGGTAATTCTATTCCAAGGTCTCAAAGCGACAAGCTCTCGGCAACTGTAATTAGCTCAGATAATGCTGATCATCGATTCCAAAAACAGTGCTGAATATCCATTGGAAGACTAGCCCTTTATTGACTGTGGTTCTCCCTGTGGAAATTTAAATAAACACAGGGTTAAAATAACGAATGTGTCCACATATAAATAATCCCTCCCCCCTCAAAAAAAAAATAAAAAATAAAAAAATGAGGGAATGAGGCCTTGTTGAGTAGCGTTAGTATGTTGTCGTCATGTCCAAGAGATGCTGTGGTAAAACTTATTTATTTAGTATAACTTATAGCTAATAAGTATAACTTAGTATAGGGACCAATTCTCACTAGTTGCTTATTAGCATGCCATATAACATATTGACTGTTTATTAGTACTTATAAAGCACATATTCTGCATGACCATATTCTACATCCTAATCCTACCCAACACCTAAACTTAACAAGTATTAACTATTAATAAGCAGCAAATTAAGAGTTATAGTGAGGCAAAAGTCATAGTTAATGGTTTGTTAATAGCGAGAATTAGACCTTAAAATGAAGTGTGACCAATGCTGTTTTACAGATCTACTATACTGACACACATGCAGCTCCTTACATTTGCAGACATTTATTTGAATTCTGTGGGTTTTACCTTATTTGTATTTGACTGTTGACGGGAAAGAGCCAGCTTTCTGTGCATGTGCTTTGTATCAATTCACTTGGAAAACTCGGAAAATCAGAAGTTTAAACTGAAAGGGCTTTTAAGAAAAAAAAGAATAAACCTTTCATTATGACTAAGAATTGCGACATGATGTGAGCATGAGCAAGATAAATATGATAACCATTAATGTTTACAATAATATTAATAAGTCTAATATTATTGCTTTCCAAAATGTAAAATCTGTGAAACTGTCTTTTAACAAACACATATTTTATAGTTCTATAAGCTTTAAAAGATGGGTTGGCATAGGTAAAGAATTAATAAATAAATAAACAAATACCTAAATAATAATAATAATAATAAAGTAGTCATTGTAGTGTATTTTCTTTGAATGATACAGTGTCAAACACTCATTTTTACTTTGCAGTAAAAATAATTTAATTTGGTTGAAAATAGCTCCTCGTTAATTATCCTGTGAAATTAATGACTTCGCATCCACTGAGTACCAGATAAATACAAGCAGTCAAACAAGATTTTGAAAGCCTGCATATTGGCATAAGGCCCAAAAAATTAATTGTGCACCATGTTTTTAAACTGCAAAAAACATCTTTAGTTTCTAGGGTGTTTAACTGCAAATAGAAACTTCACACTTACCAGCCTCTCTTGGTCTATTATAAAGGTGTGAAGGAGTAACTGCTTTTGATTACAAGGAGTTTGGGGTGAAGAACAACTTCAGGTGAAGTCTTGAAAATAAAATGAAATCCTTATTTCACAATCTGTTTGTTTTTATTAGCACAGTTCTTATGGAATCTTGTTTCTACAACTGTGTTGTGGTTTAGCAATCTCACAGGTACAGAGAACTGTAATTCTACAATGTAATCTTGAGAATTTGCACACGTCTGTGGATCAACATTCTTTATTTGCCCACAGACAACCTTAATAATTCCTTACCCAAAACCGTATTTCTAAATAAAATTGTCATGTATTTTAAAATCTGAGGGAATTTATACGTTCATAATGTTGTTTAAGCCTCAAACCTTTCAGGTGAACCCTGAATCTGAGATTATAAATCATACAGTGAAATAATAAGCTTAGAAGACTTGAAATGCAGAGCACGAGTTGTATGACTATGATGTGTAATTTTCATGATGGCTTTTTTTAGGAGCTTGACAGTAAATTGTCAATAAATCACCTGCAGAATTTTCCCCATCGGTGCTTTTATGGAATTGCACTCTAACACTAATTTGCCCTGTTTATTAAATCTGGCCCTAGTTTCCCTCACTCAACAACAAATACTTTAAACTGAATGGTATTCAGAAAAAGAACAATGAAGAATGAAGAAGAATGAAAAGTAATTAGTTATAAAATTATATATTAAACTATAAAATTAAATAGTGACATTCATTATAAACAGCACACAAACGTTAAGCTAAAATTAATTTATTTAAAGCGAAACTGAAACGACATTGGGCTCACAAGCCTCTCCCGTTCGACAAGAATCCAAATTTTTCCATTTTTGCCATGTAACATTTGGTTGCTAAACTATTATTAATTATGTAAACAAGGCTTTGTACTTCACTCATGTTCCAATATCCACATAAAACAACATTCTCACGTGCAAAAATGTTTGTTTGGGCACTGCACGCTGATTTTACAGTGGACCTTTTAAATTGAGAAGTGTAGCTTATGTTTAGTTTACTGCATTTTAGTTTGATTATGAATGGCTGAAATTTCAAGTTAGATATGTTATGTGCGTGCATGAGAAAATAAAGACTTAAAGAAAACAAATAAAAAGCACTGAGCGTCACAAAATGAGCACAGCCTATACTTGTCACACAGTTTTTGTTTCTTTTGTTAATCTGTTAATTATTTAAGAGAAATTTATTTTGTGTGGTCCTATTTGTTTTATTCCTTTTATATATTTAATTTCTGTTTGTGACAATGTGTGAATCCTCCTGGTCTTTTGTTTATGCTGCTATGTATGCATACAAAGATAAAGCCCTGAAAAAAATAAAATAATAATCTTACTAGTTAATGATCGACTAATGAACTTTGGTTGTTTGTAAGGAAAATAATCTAAATGAACAAAATGCTGTCATTATACAATTCTCTGCTTATCAAAAGTGATTTTGAGTAAGCTAAGTGCTGGTTAAGATTCTTGCAGCTCGGGTGAGCATTCAAGGAAGCAATCGTATTATTCAATTCAAGTTTATTTGTATTAGAGCTTTAAAATCTTACTTGAATCTTCACTTGTGTTCATATATACCTCCTTTTAATCAGATCATAGCCTTCAATTGAATATTGCAGGACAAATGTTGTCCATGGAAAGGCAATAGACTATAGCAGTGTAAATCATTAAAGCTGTACTCATATATTTGTCATCCTTAATGGTTCAAAGATTTGTCCTTTGTGTCTTTTACAGTCCCACTGTGCAAATGTCTGCTTATTGGCCAACAATTTACAGTGTACACAGAGCGTCAGCATATCTCAGGATTATCAGAGCTGGAGTGTAAACTGACCTTGTTATTGAACCTGCGCTGCCGTCGTCATGCTAACATGCAGTCCCAGTCAGTCTGCATTAAATGGCTGGTAATAGGTGGAATGACTGACATTAAAAGCTTTCTGGGCCTTGATGCCTCAATAGCTTTTCATTAGAGCTCTGCATTCAGCTTCGCTTGAAAGTAATGGTGCCTTTAAGTGCACCATAGCTTTTCCAAGTCTTCTTTTTAGAAACAGTTCATGTTCAAAGTACTTGTAGGCTTTCAAGTTTTTTTATTTTTCATTTTTTCTCACAACATCAAAACACCTAAAAGCCTTCTGCAGTGAGCAGTTTGTATGTCCACAATCATATTCACTTTGAATGAGAACCTACAGACAATATCATTGCAAATTTTCTCATCTTTGAATCATTGTAAATGATTCACTCCACCAATGTGTACAATGCAAGCGACATAAAACCCCCAGAGGCCCCTTCTCTTTATTCACTTGGTGTACTGTATGCAAATGAACAGATTTCAGAGTTCCCTCATTACAGATAGTGCTAATGAGAGTCAGGTGAAAAAGCATGTACTTGTCAGGACTGGCCAGAGCAATGTTGATAAATAGTCCCAATTAGGCATCACCTTCACAGGGTGACCCCTTGTGTATTGTGAGTTTCATTTGCATTGAGCAGTCACGATATGGTATTCAAGACACACTGTACAACACGAGTAAAGCATGGCAAAATAAATATTTAAAACAAGAAGGAAAATTGTTGTAATTGCATTGTAATAACATTGTTCTTCATGTATAACTCACTCCAGTGCTCATATAACATGATTACGCACACACACACACACAGAACATATTATTTATTAATATAGAACCTACTACTTTTATGGTATACTTTTGTCATCCATTATGATATATCTCGCAGTGGTTTTAGAAATACTTTTGATCTTGAGTACATTGATATTGTTAGATAATTTATTCATATTCCTGTGTTTTAGAAGTTGTGAGATGTAGATACCTACACCACTTTTTATAAGTTTGAAACAAAAACTTCTAAATACATATAACAACATTGCTCTTCATGTAATACTCTAGTGCTCATATAACATAATTACATAAAAATATCCATATGATTTATTAATACAGATCCTACTACTTTTATGTTATTGTCCATGCATTATGTCATATCTCACACTGATTTTAGACATAGTTTGATATTGTTAGATATTTTATTCATATTCTTTTATTTTAGAAGTTGTGGAATGTAGATGCCTACACCACTTTTTAAAAGTTTGAAATAAAAACTTCTAAATACATTTTTAAATCTGTCAACTGACGATGGTGTTCAATCTTATGCTAATATTGACCCATTAAGGATATACCAGAATTCAGCTCCCAGAAAATAATGGCAATTTGGATTCTCTTTTTAATCTATCTAAAGTAAATGTAGTTGATGATTACTTAAACTTATCATAATTTAAGACAACTTATAGTAATGGAGGTTTTGAGGGGGAGGGGAGGGGGGATGCAGTGACGTGATGTGCCCACACAAGTGTTTAAGTCACATTAATTAAAGGTATGGCATGTGTTTATTATGCAGGTTATTGCAGTGTGAGCTTTGGAAAATGCATAAGACAGTGCATGTGAGTTGGTTGTACTGAGTTGTGCATTATAAATATGACAGCTGTCAACAAAGACAGTGCTGACAAAGGCTTACTTTGACCTTACATAATTTCCTTTAAAATGACATTATTTTTTACAAATAAGAAAAAAAAAAAAAAAAACTCTCAAGCTATCTTTTCAATGTGATAGGGCTGAGGTTTCATGCCATAGGACGTTTTATCCCTATCCAAACACAAATTACCTATTCAATTAGTAATGATCATATAGATGTGAAGTAGTGGCTGATGTATTATAGGCTCTGATTCAATGACATGGAGAATAACCAACATAAAAAAGGCTCTTGCAAAAATGATTGAAACCACTGATGACATTTAATTAAAAAGCAGAGACCACATTTTTAGCATTTATACAGTATACATGAACATCCACTTTACAAGAAAATGGAGCAGTTCTCTGGTTTTCCTTAACAATTAACTTTAGCGATTTTTCTGTCAGAGCTGCCATCCATCCACGACTCGATTGCCTACACTGGTTATGTATATTTATAATATATTCCATATAAGAAAGCATGTGCAGTTTCCTTGTAAAATGTAATTACTAAACCTACTAAAGACAAGTGAGTTAACCCAACTGACTTCAAGGAAATAAAGTCATTGTTCAGTCCATGTAACATTGGTGTGTTAAACACAATTTGGAAAATTCAATGCAGGATGTCTATTTTGCACATAATTACTGAGATGAGCAGCTGAAGGCCAAGAACAACATTTAAAATACAGTCATGCTGGTAATTAACTGAATATACCTGCTATCAACCTTCAGCACTTGCCCGATTGCCCACTAAAGCTAAGCAGGGCTAAGACTGGTCACTACCTGAATTGGAAACCTTATGGAAACCTGAAGAGCCTGTTTGTAAGGAAAAGGGCAGCGTGGACTCTGTACCTACATGAATTTTTGGAATTCACGGAAGATAAAAATAATTAAAAATGTTTGGTTGAACTATTCCTTTAAATCACAAGATAATGACTGCATCCTACTAAGTAGCATTAGGCAGCAAGCATCACTATGAATTGTAAAGCTATTTGATTAACTACATTTCTCACAGTAGAGAGATGTTGGTGGGGTTCATTTTTAAATCATGTAGCTTTCAGCGGCAGACCTGTATTTTGTTGATTAAGTAGCGCTTCAGCAATGATGAATTATATTTTCCTTCACAAAATTTTACCAATTATGTCTGTGCTGAATCATTTTAGTGTATCATTCTTAACAGTATGATTCTTCCAGTCTAAAAAGAAAACTTTCTGAATATTGTACCGAAATGGTTGGAGATGCAGATGCTGGTTACTCTTCATGATGTATTAATATTGGATGTGGATCATATCAAAGCTATTAGTGAACTGACATAGCAAAATGAAGGATATGGTCATTTAGACAATGAGTACCACAGATGTTGATAAGAATTTGTCTAAAGCTAAGAACAAGTTCACTGATGATCATCTGCCTATATGTTTTAAAGGATATATTGCCAAGAATTCCCCAATAATGTGATAGTTTCTGATAGTTTCACTGTTTTCAGAGAAAAGAAGAAGTTAGGAACTCAAGAAGTTAGGAACATTATGGAGTATCCTTGTTGTGTGGTAGAAATCAATATTATTGGCTATCCAGTGTTGTACAAAGTTCTCAAAAGCAAAATAAAGTTTTTATTTATTTATTTATTTATTTATTTCTACTTTTAAATTTTGACATTTCTGCATCCTATTAGAACTGGATGTGTGTTTTTTTCATACAACTAAACTTGGAATACTGTTCTAAGTTTCCAAGTAAATTTCAGCAAGCATTCAACAGAAGACAGCTGATGTAAAAGATCAAAATGCTCCCATTTTCCAATTAGTCTGTCTTAAAGTGGACAGTTTTGACTCTGATGAGAAGAAAACAGAGAAGAAAGACTAAATTTTCATCTAAATATGCAGGAGTCGGTGCTTTGATGACCAAGGTTATACAAAGTCAGTCAAGAGATTTATAAAGTAGATGATGTGCCTGAAACTCAGCCATTGCACCCACTCAATACAGAGGTGAAGAACACATTTCAAAGCTGTTGAGAAAAGGCATAATTTCAGAAAATAAAAGCTCTAATGCATCACCTGTGGTGTTGGTCAAACAGACAGACGTAGCCTGGACTGTGTAGACTAAAGGTGACTAAATCAAAAGACAAATTATTTTATTTTTCTCTACCTTGCAAGAGAGTCAAGCGTATGATGCTTTGCAGGGACCCAAGTTTTTCTTACTTTACTATCAGTTTAGCCTATGTGTTTATTACAAAGTTGTAGATGAATGGGACAGATTCACAGGACTTAGTGGTGTGCATTGCACATGCAACCAGGTGAGCAACTAAGCAAGTTTACTATGTGGGAAAAGCAATATAATACATATGAAGCTGGTTATGAGATATATTAGTTTACAAACCCGGCACTGTGGTAAAATTGTTTTGAGGTCCTACTGTAGCTTTGTTTTGTGCATGGAACCATGTAGAAAATGGCTTTATTAATCAATAATCTGCTCCTGGAATAATAATCTATGTGAAAAATTAAATCCAAAAGAGAGAAATTAGGCTACATGTAGTATTGAAAAACAGCCCAACAGTGGCATAAACCCTCTATACCAGGCGTAGGCAACGTCGGTCCTGGAGTGCCAATGTCCTGCAGAGTTTAGCTCCAACCCTGAAAAAAACCTCACCTGCCTATAGCCCTAGTAATTCTGAAGACCTTGATTAGCTTGTTCAGGTGGGTTTGATTAGGGTTGGAGCTAAACTCTACAGGACAGCGGCACTCCAGGACCACCATTGCCTACCCCTGACTCTATACTGTGATCCTTTTAAGGTTACAGGAAGTTCATTCAAGGATGAAAGCCTTTCATGTTGAAAATCCTACATAATGTCAACCAAGTTCAGCAAAATGTGGAACACAGTGTCATGTCAAACTGAGTTAAAGGGCAGACTAGTTCTCCCATCCTTGGCTTTACAGATTTTACTTGCCTGTTGAAACTGATGCAATGTTGATATGAGTGTGTGTTAGGTGAGTGTTGGCATATGACAACAAGACTAAAGAAAAGAATTATAGTAGTATGAAACTAAGTAGTTTTTAGAAAGTTTTGGGGATACGTATTGGTTTCAAAGTTCTGAACAGTAAAGCATAACGATGCATTGTGTCATCTTAATTAAGCAAAATTGGTAGCTATTGAACAGAGGTGGGCAGTATAGTTAGCTGTGTTTGGCTTTGAAGTTCAGTGTTGTTCAGGATGGTGAAATACAGCGGCATATACTCTCTCCTGGCACCCATTATCAGGGGAGTCTGCAGCTGAGTTTGATGATGTTCTTGCCATTTGCGATGTTGTCAAGAAAAGGAATGTTTCTTGATTTTGAACTTAAAGGGATAGTTCACACAAAAAATAAAGGATCTGTCATCATTTACTTTACCTTAAAGCTGTTCCAAACCGGTATGAGTTTCTTTTATTGTGTTAAACACAAAAGAAGGTATTTTTTAAGAATATTGGTAAGCAAACAGTTGATGGTCCCCATTAACTTCAATAGCTCAAACAAATAAATAAAAAATACTATGGAAGCCCAAAAAACTGAACTCTCTCAAGTAACTTCAAAGATGATTTTTTTTTTCTTTTCTTTCTTTTTTCTCAAAAACAAGACCAGCCTAAGGTTTGACTAAACCTATATTGTCTCTATCCTGGTAAACATACATACATTGGTACTCCAAAAAAAGTTTAATTATATTTTTTATATCAGTAAGTCTAAATATTTTAATAGATTTGACCACTCAGTATGAAATAAATATATTTTAAATGTATTACTTTTATTAGGGTAATGAAGCAATGGAACTGTGGACAGGAGTATTGTAGATTATTTTACAGTGTGACTGAGGATGAGTGACAAGAATGCATTCAGTTTTTTTGCATACTTGTCTGAAGAATCAGAAATGAAAGAATTCACATGACATGGAAATCCAAAATATTGAGCATACTTTTTTTTCTTCTTGAGACAGCAATGTTTTCAGGTGGGCATGTGGGATGATCACAAAGATGCCTCTAAGAATATTTCCACCTATGAAATCATTCTTTGCAACTAGGCCTTTTTAGCTGGTAGTTATAGATTTTATGCTGCTAGAGGCAGCATAAAGATGGGTGGGAAAATATCTCGGTGATCAAAAGTGTGCTTCACTAAATTTATTCTAGCTATGACCAAAAAGCAGATAATAGGTTTTATTACAGGAAAGGTTCATGAAATATGGTGTTTCCGAGCAGGGGAGAAATTTGGAGAGTTAAGTCATAGCTAAGTTATGTAAAACCGAGTCATACTTATATAATATTAAAAAAATCATTTAAAAAAAAAATTATCATAAACAAAACAAAAAAACAAAACAAAACAAAAAAAAAAAACACTCCACCACACCATCCAAGAAGCGTTCTGTTTGTGGTCATCCTGGAAACACACTCTGGCAGATATTTTCAGTCAGCTTCAAGAAGTGAAATCTCCAAAAATGCTTGCCAAACTTATATTAAATCTGCAATCTTCATTGCAAATTCTTCATTGCCAAACAAATCAAATAGATCTGACACTGGTGTACATGGTGATGCTATATGTCTTCTCAGTTTTATTCTAAATCAAATAAAGGACATCAAAAGGCACCGACTTGTGTTTGACATGCAAGCTAGTATACATCTCAAAATAGTCCTAGTATTTTTTGCTGCAGAATCACAAGGGAAACTTGCAATTTAAGTAATAGAAAGTAGAGGTTAAGTCTGTCTTCAGGCAGTACTGGGACATGAAAATGACATTTAACCATTACAAGAGAACTAGTCCCACCCTCAGCACCTGAGCGAATATGACTGACAGATAACCCTCAAAGAATTAAGATAAGAAAGAGGGCTGCTGTCAAAA